>ML426186.1:143798-181069 GCA_005239525.1 Nicotiana knightiana
GGGGAGGGGGGAGGGGGGGGGGGAGGAGGTGTATACGCAGACCTTACCCCTACCTTGTGAAGGTAGAAAGACTGGTTTTGATAGACCCTCGGCTCAAGAAAAACATAATCACATTAGTTTAGATAAGGAAATACAGCAAAGGAGAATCCATGTAAAGAGAAGCAGTAACCACAACCAGAAAAATGATAACCGAAGAAAAAGAAAACAACATATAGTATTAGAAATCTAAGAATAGGAAATGCGAGAATACACTAGTACTACAGGTATAGAAAAGCAATATAGGTACGAAAAGAATTATGCTCGACTACTTACTAACCTATTACCCTAATCCTCGATCTCGACACCCTCCTATTCAGGGTCATGTCCTTGGCAAGCTGAAGATGTGCCATATACTGCCTAATCATCTATCTTTAATAGTTTTTCGGCCTACCTCTACCTCTACCTCTCCTTGGCCACTATAGCTAACATCTCCTCTTCACATGTCCGAACCATCTCAGTCTTTGTTTCCCGCATCTTGTTCACCACGGAGGCCACTCCCACCTCCCGCTTTCTCTTTCCATCTCACACATAATCTGCATGCCAATTTTATTATGCTAATGGTTTCTGCTTATGTTGCTTTTCTGTTGCATTATGACTGCCGGGTAAAAAGGTGTGTGGTAGGAGGTGAAGTAAAAGAAGGATGACTGTCATTCACCTTTAATCCTCTCTTCTTCCGTTTCTCTTTTTCGTTGGGTGGATAAGCATCCACTTTTTATCCTTCTCATGTCATTAGGAAATGATATTGGAGGGGGTTTTGCCCATAATTCAGTTTTCTATCTAAAAGAATTTGTGGATATGAGGCGAATCTCTTCAAGTCTCTCCTAGTCTATGTATGTGTGTATATTACACACCCCTCTATCCCCTTTCCATCTTCTCCACTTATGCCACATAGATGTTTTATCATCTTGAACCTTTTTTTTCTTCTCCAAATTTTGGTCCAGAAAGGAGCAATGACCCCAATGGAAGTGTGTGAAGGCCTTGGTCTTTATGATCTAAAAAATCGAAAATGGCATATTCAAGGCACGTGTGCTCTTCGTGGGGATGGCCTATATGAGGGACTGGACTGGTTATCGAGCACTCTGAAAGATCTCAAGGCCGCTGGGTACTCTTCAGTGGGCACTTCATCCTTCTGATTGATCAGGTCTGCACTTAGCCTGGATGTCTTCAAGAGTGTTGCAGGCATCCATAACTTGCTAATCTAACTTTCATATGCTTTTGCAGGCTTACAAAGGAAGAGCCTCCCCTAAAAACTGAATACCTTGTCGTCTGTAAATTGAAACGCCTGAACTCTCATTGACAATCTTTACTTTTGGGTCTGTGCTCTGATGCAGTGGAGTACAACAGGCCTAGGTGAAGCTTGATTTTTGGTTCTGTTGTATGCAGAAATACGAGCTTGTTGAATAGTTTATCTACAAGGAAACATATGGTATATCAAGTGAAACATATGTACCTACTTTTATGATTGGAGTCCTTTTGTCATCCTGTTATGCTTCATAAAAGACTCATGTGCTTCAAGTCAACATTTCTCAATTAAGCAGAGATAGTACTTTAAAGTTTATGGGTTCTGATACATAGCTCGTCTTAGTTACTTATTTCACAATTAAGTTGTTTTGGCGGAATATGGTTTTATGAAAAGACCACCTGAAGGGCGTTTAAATCTTGATGCTAGGTGACGGCGGGAAGAGCTTTAGATTTATTGTCAAAGAATAGCTATGGATGAGCATGTTAATAATGTATCTTTACATTTTTATAAGAAACTTAAAATGATTTTCAACTTATTTGACATGAGTTTCTTGAACCTTGTCGAGAGTTTGTTTTTAGGATTGCGTTTGTTAACTATGCCGCATCTTTTCCTTCCTTCACTTCTTCCTTCCTTCAACTATCTTCTCTGCTTCATGTGATTTTGGGTGATGGTTTTTTTTGAGCAATGTCACACCCAACATCTAGTCTGGATGCAACGTGAACGGATATGCTAAGGGGATCTAATCTTCCTTCAAAGAAAGATTAGATGGTGCACTTTAAGTTATATCACCTCCTTCACACTAGTTTCATAGATATTTGCTGGTTATGATCAATGATAAGTAGTTGAGAGATTGGCATAGAGCAATGAATAGTTTTACTTTCCATATATAAGTTAGAAAAACTCAAGGAATAAAAAAACAAGAGCGATCAAAATTTTGATATATCTCTGAAGTAGCAAACCAAGAAGGTTTGCAAGGGCTGCTCCAACATCGCGCTCAAAGTTCATTTCACTGGCAGGTGGAGTAGTCTGCCTTTTTTAAGCGTTTAATTTTCAGTGTCACTGATCAAACGATTTTCTGGAAGTGCTTGCAAGGCTGACCTTGAGCTTGGCGCCTGTGAACGAAAAAAAACCTTCAATTGTACTTCACATTTGAACATCAACAACCAAAAGTAAGAAAGGAACACACAAATCAAAAAGAATATCAGTTGATGTTCTTCTTACCTTGATTTTAGCAACCTCCTTTCCACTAGGATCTTTTGTGATCTGTATCTCTTTCAACATCTTTGTAAGCTTCCTCAAGCTTAAATCTTGCAAACATTGCTTACTATCATTACCAGCAATGCCTTTGTAGACTGGTTCTGGGACAGCATTAGGTATGAGAGAAGCTAGGGGAGGAAGAGCATGAGCAGCAATATCCACATTAATCGCAGCATGATCAATTTCAGATTCTTCCATAGTTTCTTCTCCAGCAACTACTTCTGAAACATGTAAACACTGCTGACTTCCACCTTCCTGGGCATCATCATCAGGTGTGAGAGAAGCCAAGGGTGGAAGACCATGAGCTGCATTATCCACATTAGCCTCAGCATAGTCAACTTCAGATTCTTCCATGGATTCTTCTTCCCCGGCAACTTCAAGAGCATCAGCTTCACTATCCACATTAGCCTCAGCTTGATCAACATCAAATTCTTCCATGGGTTCTTCTTCTTGAGCAACTTTCGGACCATGAGCTGCACTATCCACATTAGTGTCAGCATGATCAACTTCGTATTCTTCCATGGGTTCTTCTTCTCCAGCATCTTCCATGTTAGCTTCGGAAGCATCTTTCAAACACAGCTGACTTCCACTCACCTTAGCTTCGGAAGCATCTTTCAATTGCCCCAACGGATTCACCTCATGGATATCTGTGTTAGTGTCTGGATTGACACTTGCAGGTTCTTCCATTAACTCTTCCTTTCCTGCAACATCAGTATGATTAACGTGATCTTCCTCCTCCCCATCATTTTCTGCCACAAAGTCAGATGTATCATCACAATGGGGCTTGTCCTCTTCATGTGGCTGCTTCATCAGGATCACATTAGTGATATCGAAGCTTCTCTTGGAATCTTCACCCAAGTTCTGGCTTTTGTTCTGAAAATCTTTTTCAGTTTTAGCCTGATCTTGATCAATTTCAGATTCTTCCATGGATTCCTCACCAAAAACTTCTATTTTAGCTCCTGAAACATCATTCAAAGACTGCATTCCTTCAGATGACATTTCTTTTCCATTCTCAAGTTCTGTTTTAGACATATGCACATCTTCAGGTCCTAGAAACAATTTTGTTTAATTATCACAAAGCAAGAAACAATTCACTGTACTAAGTAAACTAAGATTGTCTATACAACACAGATGGTGATAAGACAATTGATACAAAAAGTAGACAGAAGAACAGATAGCATTTTCTTAAATCTTTCTACCAAATGAGCAGTATACATAAGCAATCAAAATAAATAAACAAAACCATTTAATTCATACAAATACTGCAGAAGACTGGAGCAAACAACAACATACACTTAGAACAGAGCAATACATACCATTGTTGTTGTGACCAAGTGGTACTTCCTCTGAGTCTTCTTCTGCTTTTGACGCAACAACCAGGTTATTGTAACTTTCTTGTTGAACAACATCTTCAGTTTCTATTTCATTTTGTACCGAAGTATTTGAATATTGACCTGATACAATATCTGATTCATTATTGATCTCTGAACTTTCTAACAGTTTCAATCAATACATGTACTGTAGTTGTCAGTCAGAACTCAGGCACCAAGTAATGTTCAGGAAAAGAAAAAGGTTAAGGATTACTTATGCTTGCGGACATTACCATTTTTATCTACTTCATTCTTGTGAATAGAATACTGCTCAGAATCCACCTCCAAACCTTCCTCAGTTTCTTCAGGAAAAGCATCAAATGTAAGGGTTCCTGACATTTCATTCTCTTGTGTGCTCTCCTGCATTGGTTTCCCAGCTATCCTTGCTGATTGACGAGTACTGTACATTTGCCTAACTGAACTTGCCTTCGATTCTTTTCTTTGGCTAGTTAGAACAACTGCTGGTGTCTTTGGCACATCTTTCATTTCTCCCTCAATCTGATCCCCAATTTTCTCTTTTGGTTCACATTCCTTCATTGCGGATTCCAATTTAGAGCGAATTGAAGTTGCTGCAGCCCTTCCTCTGGTAGTCGGCAATGCAGGAGTCTCATGCATGTCGTTCTTGGCTTCATCTACATCTCTGACCACCTTTCCTCTCGTTCTGCAGCGACTCCTAGTCAAGGTCTGCAAAGTTTCTGGGTCATGTTTGATTGCCTTTTGTTGTGTAGCTCGACGACAAGTCCGAGGTACACTTGTTATTATTTCTGACTTCCCAGGAGACTCCATGGATGAGTTTGCAGTTTCAGATTCACATGAACTCAAGATTTCTTCAATACCATCAACCTGTATATAAAAACAATACTGAATTTCCTTTCTATTGTACAATGTCAACGTACAACTACATAAACATGTTATAAGCAGCTATAGGTATCCAACTGTGGAAGTACTAATCATGCACAACTTAGGCAATAATTTTGGGAACATATAATCATAATTAAAAAAGTTAATGGTTTGGGGCAAGGAGAAGAGTAGATTTAGCCGTACTGCTCCACACCGGACCTAACTAATAAGTTAAGTATTTAAGAATCAACTAAATACGTTGTACAATTAATAGATTGCAAACCAATCAAATCAAATGGGTTGTGGTATAATTTTGAATAAAATTCAAATCCTGAATCTGCCTCTGCTGCTCCAATAGAGAATTGCACAAAACACTTAAGAACCAACCTCAGGCCTTTTAACAGTCGTAACTTAACAGTCATAGGTGTTGCGCACAAATACGCAAATATTTTAAAAAAATGTTTCCAATAGTTTCAGCTTTTAGATTAGGTGGTTTGCAGAATCCAAGAAACATGAAGGAGTGTTAATATAGAAATTAGAGATCAATAAATCATTTGCAGATTAAATGAATATAACTATAAGCAATAATTAATCCCAAAATTATAAAATCAACATACTGGAGCTTCCTAACAATCTCAAATTCAATATAATATCAAGGGTTAATGCCGAAAAATATAAGGTGGAAATAAAAATAATAATTTTGCAGATTAAAAGAGATACTAGTAATATTCCTTTCAGCTCATTCAGAAATGAAATTGAAATGCTGCCTATGCCTATCTTATTCAAAATTTCAGAATACAGGAAATATAGCTTTTTAATTGAAAGAAGAAACTTACAAAGTCGAGGGACTGAAGAGCGTCGGCCATGGCGACATTGGTGAGGTTAGCTGGGATTTTGTTCTTCTTGCAAAGAGCTTGTAGTTCTCTCCTTGTAAGGCTGTGGAAATCCATCTCTCCCAACTGGAACTCAATACTTGTGTTTGGGGGTGGGGGTGGGGGTGGGGTTGTACTGACGGTAGTAGGGATGAGAGTGATGAGAAAAAGGAGGGATATATATATATATATATTATTACTTGTGTAGGTGCAGAGAAGGTGTGAATATGACCGTTGGAGCGTGCATTCAAAATTTTGAACCTTGGGCTGTAAACCCTAAGCATGGGAATTGGGCTTATAAGGTGCTGATCTTCAAATATTGTCCTCCTTTTTAAAAAAAAGAAATTTTACCTCCCGTAGCAAAGGTTGATACCTTATTTATTATAAATAAATATCCTTTTAAAAAATTATCTCCTATAATTACCTATTAATTTTTATAGCTAAATATTTATTTATGGCCACTTCTTATCTTTAAGCCATTAAATACGATGCGTATTTTTTGTCTGTCTCCCTCTCTCTTCCTTTCTCTTTCCTCTTTCTTCTCCTTTTCCCCCTGCTTTTAGAAACCCTAGCAGGGGCTGTGTTCCGCCAACGACAGATCCGGCCAACGACCACTTCCCCCCTTCCTTATTGTGTCACCCCTAACCCCCTCCTCCGGCCGACGATACCTTCTTCTTTTTCTGAAGTGATGATTACATTAGAAAACCATTTGGTTTCCAAACGTAACGATCTAAAATAGTTGAAGTTGAAAACCTCTAAGATCCAATATCTTTCATGCCATTTTGAATGGAAAGTGGAGAAGTGGTTTTTTTGCTTAACTACTCGTTGTTCAAAATTCACGGTCCAACTAATTTAATTACATTCTACGAGATTATAAGAAGAAGATTTCGACAAGGTGAAGGAATGCGAAAATAAAACGGCAAAATAAAAATAAGAAGTAGCTGCTTTGCCTTGAAGAGTCTGTTACCTTTTTTTTCATTATATTTCAATGTATTTTGCTGTATTCCATGTATTTCATTATATTCACTGTCTTTTTTATTTTATTTTATTGTATTTCAATGTATCCAGTTGTATTCCATGTATTTCATTGTATTCACTGTCTCGCTATATTTCATGAATGTATTAATATATTTTTTTAATTAATATAATTTATGTATTCAGATGTATATATGTATTCAAATGTATCTGCAGTATGTATTCATATATTTTTGCACTATAGATGACCTGCTATACTTCATATATTCAATGTATTTTTTATGTATTTAACTGTATTCAATGTAATTATATAATTTAAATAGATAAATCTATTTCTAAAGATACCACTAAAAAATATTTTAGTAAAGATACCGCTAAAAAAAGAAAGGATGTATTGTATCTCTGAAGATTGCTCTGTTTTTGGGGTATTTTTCGGTTGAGAATCTTTTCTATAACTGGAATACAAATTTTGTGTATTATAATTGAGTCTGTTGAGTTATATTAGGAGTCTATCGCGTTAATTGATTCACTTACCGTTTTTAAACAACTGAAGACCTTTTTTTTCGCAAATTCTGTTACTGTATTCACGAATACAGCTCGCGAATACAGTAGAATACATTCTCTGCTTAGCTGGACTCCCCTATTTTTCGGCGAGTTTTGCTACTGTATTCATGAATACAATAGCAAAAATACATCGAATATAGTCTATAACAACTGAAAACATAGCTATAGGAAGTAATTTAGTAAATGGTAGCTATAACAAGCTAATAATCACTAAAACATAGTGGTTTATGAAAATTTCTCAATGAGCCTGGTCCCACACACACTTATTGCTTGTCAATTTTGGTTAAAATTGCACGGGACGCCCTATTTGGTCGCCCCCATTTAACTTGTACCCACTTTTTATTTTTTTAAACTTGTACCCACTATTTAAATAACTTGAGGCATTTTTCTCCTCTTTCTTCTTCTTCTTCTTCTTCTTCTTCTTAACGGTGAGTTTATATGGTGTTTGTAAACATATTTAAGTTAGCTTATGACGTTTTACAGTGGTAGCTGTTGTGGCGCTTTATTTTTTACTACTGCTTAGGGTTTCTTTTTTTTCTTTTTCTTAATTACAAAATAGGTCCGTTAGATTTATTATTGTTTTGATTGATGATTGGGTTTTGTTCTTGATGATATTTGGAAGTTATGTTTCAAATTAGAGCTCATTTAGAGTAGATTTAGATATTAAATCGTATATTGGATTGTTAAAATTCGTAGAACAAATTTCTGTTTCTGCGCAATTTGCACTTCAGGCCTATTTGACCTTAAGTGCATGAAAATATTAGTTGCACTTCAGACCTTTTGGCCTTAAGTGCATCTGAAATGCAATTTTTCACTTCAGACTTATTGGCCTTAAGTGCGTGAAAACATTTGTTGCACTTCAGATCTTTTGGCCTTAAGTGCATCTGAAGTGTAATTTTTCACTTCAGACTTATTGGTCTTAAGTGCATGAAACCATTGGTTTCACTTCAGACCTATTTGGCCTTAAGTGCATCTGAAGTGCAATTTTTCACTTCAGACTTATTGGCCTTAAGTGTAGGAAAATGTTTGTTGTACTTCAAACCTATTGGCCTTAAGTGTAGGAAAACGTTTGTTGCACTTCAAACCTTTTGGCCTTATGTGTATATAAAGTGCAATTTTTCACTTCAAGCTTATTGGCCTTAAGTGCATGGAACCATTGGTTGCACTTTAGACCTATTTGGCCTTAAGTGTATCCGAAGTGTAATTTTTTCACTTCAGACTAATTGTTTTAACTTTAGAGCCGATAAGTCTGAATTTGATTGTAAAGTGGGTAGGCTTGCAAATTTTTTTGCAAAGTGGGTATAGGTTCAATTGTGACCCCAAGACCGGGTATAGATGCAAAAGCCCCGAAATCTCTCTACTGAATTGTTAGGTTTTATACTATATTTACTCTACCTATATTGTTAATTATTCATAAACTTTACTCGATTGTCATGATTTTGTGTTTGTTTGATTGTTCAACAAACTCTACCATATGGGCATTACTTTGTGTGAACTATATTTGACCTGTTTTTTAGATCATTCACAAACTCTACAAGTTGGTATAGTTTTGTGCTTATTTAATTGTTCATCAAACTCTACCAGATTAATATGATTTTATGTTATCTGCAATTGACCTAACTATTAAATTATTCATCAAAGTCTATTCGATCATCATAATTTTTTTGTGTTATTCAAAAAAATATTTTTTGAATTTGTAATTCCAATTTTGAATAAATCACCCCAATTCTGCTCCAAAATGATTTCATAGTGGAAACAAAACCTTCAAATACCAACACAAACGATTCCCAATTATCAATGTAGTCAAATAACGCCAAATCAAGATGATTCATTTTGTCTTCTTCAACATTTTATAAGGACCAACAATGAAGTTTTGAGATTTTAACGTAAATCACTAAATTATTCTTTGAACTAAAGTTTAAGTATAATTTATCATATTCAGATAATTTTAATAATAATCGAGAATTAATGTTCAGTTTCTACCCCAAATAAGAATTTAAAGCTTCTAATATTGAAGAACTATAGTGTTCTTGGTGAAAAAGAATCTTATTTTTGTAACTAAATAAAAAAAGAATAATATTTGAAGATCAGTCCCTTAGGGGGACAACCAAGTAAAATTTTGTGTAAGCATCTCATTAAATGGGCCATATTCCAACACATTTCCAAAATCAACAATACGGATATTACCACAACATGTAGCCCAAGGCTCAACCACAATGAGTACAAAACCCCAATAGCAATAAAGGAATGAGAAACAACTCAACAAGGAAAAATATCTCAACCATTAACAACTTCTAATTCAAATACATGCCATAAGCTTAATAATGAAAGGGATAGCAACTAAATCTATATGCATGAGAATAACGTAACAATGGAGGAGGCATGCAAAGACTACCACAAGTAAATGCACATAAGAGTAACTAGACGATGGAAACTAGAATATTTAATGACAATTCCAATTAAAGCATGTGAGAATAAAATTACAAAGGAGAGATAAAACAAATAATAATAACTTCAATTAAGTGCTTATAAATAACCTAAGAGTCTAAACCGGTTAAAAACCACATAAATACTGTGTACACACTCGTCACCTCATGTACACGTCTTCCACATAACCCAGACAACACAATCAGCCTAAATCCAAAGGGGTAGTTCCTCCCCACAAAGTTAGACAAGATACTTACCTCAACTAGGCCAATAAACACTCAAAATAGATTTTCCCTTAAAATTCGCATCCACATGGATCAAATCTAACCAAAAATAGCTTAATATCATCAAACAATGCAAAAGAAACCAATAAAGATTAATAAAGCTATGATCTTTATACAATTTTCCAAAACTCAACAAAAGCCAACCCCGGCCCCAGTTCTGCCTGGTTAAAACCCAAGCCCATGGGTAGATCTTGACTACCTATAACACCACGAGTCTATATATGTGTTTTGTTTTCAAATTCGAGTCCAATTCGACTCTCAAAACCCAAAATTTTCATTTTTCAAAATTTAGACAAAAATCCCCAAACTTTCTCTTTGATTCTCATAAATCTGATGTTAAGTCTCATATATAATCAGGAAATATAGTTGGAAATTGATTAAAATTACTTACCCAATGATTGTAGGTGAAAATCCCCTCCCTAAATGGCCTTCTACCGTGTCCGTTCTAAAATGATAGAAATGAGACTTTCCAGCCCTTTGTTCAGTTGCAGATGTCGCAATTGCGACGACGCTGGGTTCGCAATTGCGAACCCTCACATTACAAAGAAAGCCTCACAATTGCGTCTCCTGATAGACTAAGGGGATGTCGCAAACGCGACAATGGCTTCGTAGTTTCAAAGCCTGCTCCCATCGCAAATGCGACTAAAATGTCGCAAATGCGATCCTACCCAAACTAGCCTACTCTTCACGATTGCGAATGCGACATCGTAATTTCCACACCTGCTCCCCCAGTGTTCACTTTTCAATTTTGAGGCTGGTGCTAGCAATTGCGATAACTGCAGCACCAACACATGAGCAACCTAAAATGAGTTCAAACCATTCTGAAACACATCCGAAACTCACCCAAGATGTAAAGACCCTACCGCTTGTTTTGCTTTCTCAATCCTCGTTCCCCTAATTAAGACTCAATATGTGCTATTGCTATTTTATGACTTGCGGGGATGTTTGGCTTGGGTTTAGAGGGGTTCAAGTTGAAATCGGAACACTTGGTTCCTTAATAATGGCCTAAGATGGCCAAGTTTGACTTGAGTTAATATTTTTAGTAAACGACCTCGGAACCGGGATTTGATGGTTCCAATAGGTTTGTATGATTATTTTGGACTTGGACGTGTGTTCGGATCGAGTTTCAGGTGATCTGGGAGTGTTTCAACGCTTAATGTTGAAAGTTGGTGCATTGAGGGTTTTCAAGTTCTTTGAATTTGGTTTGAAATAGACTTTGGTGTTATAATGGTCCGTTTGGGATTCCGAGCCTGGGAATAGGCTCGTATAATGATTTATGACTTGTACGCAAAATTTGGCATCATTCCGAGTTGTCAAAGTAAGATTCAACGCGTTTGGAGTTAGTTGAAAAGTTTGAAGTTCATAAGCTGGTTTAATTTGGTTTGGGGTGCAATAGTTTTGATGTTGTTTTACGTGTTTTTATGGTTTGATCAAGTCTGTATTATGTTTATAAACTTGTTGGTATAGTTGAACGGGATACCGGGTGGCTCGGGTGAATTTCGAACCACCCGGAGCTAAGTCTGAAATTCTGCTGTTGCTGGTTCTGGTTTCCTGGTTCGCAAACACGGAGGTGGAGGTTACAAATATTAAAGATCAGGGATAACAAGTACCAAGAGGGTTGGAAGGCTTAGAAGCTAAACAAATTGAAGAAAATAAGTTTCGTCGAAAGTCGATAAGTTTGGAATGTTATAACATGCACTTTGGGGCGAGACTAGGGTTCTTAACATGATAAGGAGGTTATTTATGAGTTATTTTAGTCGTATGATAGTTGTGTGCTATGTTTTGAAGTCAAGCAAGATGCGGAACAAAAGTTGGCAAAGGTCATCACAAGTTACATTCATAAATGTGCTGAAAATTAGGTCAAATGTATCTAAGATTTTCTCCCGATATACTTTGAATTATGGGGTGATACACCTACTAAGTTGAAGATCTACAAGTCTACTTTCTAACACGTTAAACTGTTTGTCGATACGACATCAGAGTAGAGAGATATTCTTATTTTTCCTAAACAGCGCAAGAAGCTCCTAATGGGACCCACTTAGGCGGTGGTGGACCTACTTCACTTTAACAGCGATTTGGACGACCTTTATTTCTCATTTTTCGACCCAACCTCATCCCTACACTCCTCCTAACCCTCCTAAATAGATACCATAAGGGTTTGAAGTGATTCCAAAGTGATTACACCATATTTCAACATCAAAAGTTAGTTCTGTGAAGAACAACACCTCTATGAGGTTGTGTTGTCATTGAGGATGATTGTGAGTTGTGTTTGGCTGAAATTTCAAGTTTTTGCTGCTGTATAATGTGAGTATAACATCCTGCTAATTTGGCTTAAGCTTTCTTGTATGTTGGTTAAGTTGTTAGGATGATAAACTACAAGATAATACTTGGATTAGCTTGAGATGTTGTTGTTCTTGATGGATTGATTTGAAAGTTGCTCTTATGGACTTAAGCGACTGAAAATTATAGAAAATAATTTGGCTATGATATTTTTAGTATGATTATATTAGTTTACATGTCAATATTGTTGAGGAAATTGGTCACTAGAATAAAAAATGGCTATAAAGTAATTGGAAGTTGTCCACAGTGATATTATGTTGTGTTAGGCTATTTCGGTAACTTTGAAATTGAGTACAAGTTTGGAAATCCTTTCAAAGGTATTGGTTATTATACTAGATATATTACTAATTTCAATAATGAATAATAATGGGGTTGAAGGGCGCTAAAGGGATTCGATCCGAGCTTGCCGCTCGTCGTGATATGTTGATGACTTGTTAATGAAATATTTTGTACCCTGTTGTTTATGTTGTTCTTATTGTATTGCTCTAGTTGTTGTTCTTGGTATATGGTATTGAAGGAGACCCTTGTTACAGGGGCGATGGTGGCTAAATTTACATAAACGAGCTACTAGTTGTTTGAAGAATTGCTTGGAAGGTATTAATGACTCAATGGGTTTTAAGGTATGTTAAGGCTATACCTTATTTCCTTTTGACATGATCCATATGATACAAATGAAACGAGAAAACGCGGAACTTTCACAAATGACTTTATTCTTAGAAGTACAAGGGGTGCCTATGTTCTTGATTCCCCATGTGTCTTATTATTATATCGTTAGTTTATGGGTCTCAAAAAATACGTAAGTTGATAAAGTTTATTTCATGATATTAACCGAAGACATATTGATCTTATGGCATCTCGAGAGATATTATTGACTTACTTCTTATGCATTGAATTAATTTATACATGAACATTGACCCATGACCAGATTGCGCTATATAGGTGTATATTATATGTATATGGGGCATAGGAAAAGTTTATGGCGTTATATACGCCCCACCACCTGATCAGATAGTATACGTTGATGATTTCGTCCATAGATTGCCGAGATGATATGATTGGATGCCCTTAGAGGCTTGATGATGTTATGTACGTATATGCATGATATGACATTTATGCGCATATGCATAACATTATAAAATGTTTCATGATTCACAGAGCTATTCAGACTTATAGGTTGAGTCCTTTACTCCATGTTTCTTTCATGTGTTTTTGTATACTGATTTTTATGCCTTAAATACTCGGTACATTATTCGTACTGACGTCCCTTTTTCCAGGGGACGCTGTGTTTCATGTCTGCAGGTCCTGATAGACAGGTTGACCGTCCTCCTAGTAAGCTATCAGCTCAACGAAAGGTGTAGGTTCACTCCACTTGCTCTGGAGTTGCCTATTTGGTCAGTATGCTTTGGACATGTATAGATTGGTATAGTGAGGCCCTGTCCCGGCCTTTATGACGTTTATGTACTATTAGAGGCTTGTAGACATATGTCATGTATATGGATAATTGTATGGTCTTGTTGGCCTATGTTTTGAGTGTACAAATGATCATTTCGATCCTATAGGCGCGTATGTCACATGTATAAGTTTGTATATCATGTTGGGTCGTCCTATGCAGTGTATTCCCTTATGTTTTATTCTGGTTATCTCATGACGAACCTTCTGGACCACTTACCCATGATGGTATGATAAGAAAGATATGTTACATTGGTGCTCGGTTGAGTATGGCACCGGGTACCCGTCGCGGCACTGTGGTTTGGGTCATGACAAACTTGGTATCAGAGCAGTTCTTTCCTAGGGATTCCACAAGTCGTGTCTAGTAGAGTCTTGTTTATGGGTGTGTTGTGCACCACACTTATAAGCAAGAGGCTACTGGGCATTTAGGACTGTCACTCTTTTTTCTTACTCTAGATTGTGTGGTAGAGCTCAATTGTAAGAATTCAAGCTCCTAAATTCTATTTTATTCGTAATACAACGATACCTACATCTAGAAAGACAGTTGGTAAGAGATTGAATGTGGCTGTGGAAGAGTTTAGTTAGAAGAATTCGATTTTGCATTATGCTTATGATGAGTAAATGTGAGGTCTTTAGCCGATCATGTGTGTACTAAGACATGTAAGCTTCTTGATAAGGAGCCCTAAGGCATGGATATCTATCCACCCGTATGGTTAAAAGCAACATGAGAATCAAAAGGTAGATACGAGTTTCAATAAGTAAAAGAAGCAAGGTGGAGAAGGGTACGGGATACCGAGTTAGGGAAGATATACATTTCAGGTAGAGAAATATAAGAATTTTGAGTTACCTTCAACAATAACAAAGGTATGTATAATTGGCCATACCCATCTTAGTTATGCCCTATGGGAGCTAATATATATAATTTAAGAGAAGGATGGGATATTAGGATCCAGATGGGGTTAGAGTAACCCAAAATGGTGAATGGATTGTTAGCATTAGCTGACATTTCCAAAGGATATTGCAAACGTAGTAATAGTTCTGCTTGTGAGACACCTCGATGGTGCACTCTAGAGTAGTACATTTAGATATGAATACTAGAATGTCCAGAAAAATTTAGAAGGTTGGCCCTGGAATCCTAGAAGGGATAAATATTTATCTTACATGGATCCCATCCCTAGTATAAAAAAAAGAGAAAGTTAGGCATCCCGAACAGCCAATAAGATGAAGCAAAGGGAGCTAAAAGTGAAAGAACATTTTGTTGAAGTTTTCAGAACAAGGTAATAGACGAAAATATTAGCATCTTAATAAGAAGAGAGTAAATGAAGCATTATGAGTAAGATGTGATTAATGGGTGATAACGAAAAATCAAATTATGACAGAATGAAAAAGTCTATAGTCAAGTGAAGGAAAATACAAGAGGTGACATGCCTTGAGACAATAAAAGAGTATATGCCAAAAGTCATATCCTCGTTTTGAGAAATGAGTTTGTGACTCCCACGTGATTACCCGAAGGAAAAGTTAGACCCCCGGAGTAATAGAAATTAGTGTGGGATAGTGAATAAGATAAACTGAACATGAATTAGGGACAAAATGATTTGATAATAGTCGACATCGTGAGAATTTCAGAGATCACGTTTCGACAATAGTATAATGGACAACAAAAGAATAACCTTTAAAGGTCATTCAAGAAGATGCTTACCTAGAGCAAACACTGTGAGCAGAGTTAAGCTTAAGGGACTAAGTGTGCCAGTTACACTAGGTTTCACCTTCGTGCGTAAGAAATTCAGTTATCCCTGGTACAGAAGGGTTACCACAAGGCGAGTAAGAGTCCATGAAGATGTGAAAAGACGCCAAAGATGAAGAGTCAGAGTTATGTGGTTCAGGCAACTTTGGAACTGTAAAGGAAGAATGTGGTAGAAAGGCGAAAGGAATGAGATTGCATTTATTAAGATCCTACAAATATGATACGACTCTAGAACATTGTGCAAGCACGATGCCGGGGAGAGGCAGTAATGGTTCTATCACTAGAATGTGCGAGGGGTAAGTTAAGACAAAGGAAATAACCCAAGAGAGATTATGATATAGCTATGAGAATGGACAACGAGTTGTTAGTAGTTGATTCAGTAAGATCCTAGTTATGGATAGACAAGAGGATACAAACAAGTCAACAGATTGTGCAAGATAAACATAGTGAACCCCAACATAGTGAGTTCAGTCTCGAAGATATGACGTCGTAATCCTTGAGAAATATTCAGATAGGAGTTAGGGTAGTCAAAGGTACCGTATAAGTGTTACAGAAATAAAACAGAGTGCCGTTGAGAAGACAGTCAATATATTTTAGTTCAGAAGCTACCCTATAAGCGCAATGTCACAGATGTAAGAACTAAGGATAATTATAGGTAAGTAAGAACATCGAAAATTTCATCGGGTATACGATGTAATAATCTTGAAGCTTTACAATTGTCAGAATATCTCCCCAAGTACTACAACAAAATATGAGGAAATAAAGGAAGAAGACTTCAACCTAAGCATAGAGACCTAAAGAGGAAATGATCCTGTAACAACACTCTCACAACAACATTGTATGCACTCCATAAAAAAGTGGGACCTATCATGACTAATGAAAGAGAAGTAAAAATCAAAAGTTATATTTGAGATCATATGAGTTACAGAAAATTCTAGTATTCGTGGGCACTGAGATAAGCCAAGCATTCATGCAGCAAGTGGCATAACGACCAGGAAAAGTAATTGCTTATGTTTAAAGGAAACTGAGAAGGCACAAAAGGAAATCTATGGTTCAAGAAAGTTAAAGGAAGGTTGTGAGTAGTATAAATAGATATGTGTAGGCTGCAAGCTAAAGTATCATAGAGCAACAAGTTTTTAGGTAGATAAGAGTAAGGATAAGAAAAGATGAGTGAGAAGGTGACAAGAATAGGTAAGTCCTCGAGATTAAGACCATCGAAAAAAGATAGCCGATGGTTTTTGTAAGTTATAGAAAGCTCAGTATAACTTGAATTAACTCGGAGGAGTTTAAGACTAGGTGCATTTAGAAGAGATGGAATTCTTCCATGGTAGTAGAATAAGGGTGTAATTGTGATAGATAAAAGGATGGCCCTTAGACCTTTGATTGAGTAATGATTTAAAGAAAAAGTATTTCATGAATTTCACGGGATTAGAATACACCCATAAGATGAATCACATTGGGATGCTATGAAATACGGTTATTTAAGTATAGTATCACCCCTAGGTGGACTAGGAAAATCACTTCAGATGTTCCCCGATGAGACGTGAACCCTAGTGACAATGTATTACGTAAGAGGTTTCAAGTTATCAGTAGTAGATTATAGATCATTATTAAGGTGAATCAACAATGGATGGATAAAAGTTCCAAAGTATGAGATGAGATTAGGCTGTCATTCTTAAGATGAACAGTAAAGAGGAAGCATTAAAGGACTTAGATTTATACATGTAGGATAACAGCGAGAGTGTAACCTGGAGTTGGGTAGCAGACCTCGATAATAATAAAACCAAAGTAAGAATTATGGTATAGTATGACCTACATCGATGCAGTAAATCCATAAGGATAGATAATCGAGTATATGAAATAAAATATAGCAATACTCGTAAGTTCGACAATGTATCGAGCGAACAACTTTAGTACACCTACAGATTCCCAGAGGGCCTTTGACAATCTATCGAGCGAACAACTTTAGTACACCTACAGATTCCCAGAGGTCCAGCTTGTCATGGTACTGCATATGTTCACAAAGTGAGGCCTAGAGATTGGCTAAAAGCTGGAGGAAAAAGGAGAGAAGATAGAATAGGCACAAATACAAGGACAGAGTTGTACGGGCTGCATGAAAGATGGTAGCAACAACTATGATATTGGAAAGAATTTCGACCACAGGTCATGGTGTGAGAAAGAGACCTAAAGGGGGGAATGCCCTGACCTTTGGATTTAATCACAAAAAAGTTGCCCAGATTGAAAGAAAAGTACTAAGGTATTCATAACGAGCTATCCGGTTATGCGACAAATAAGCGCATCAGTTAACATTCGAGAACAAATGTTCCAAAGGGGGAAATAATGTTACGCTCCATGTTTTCATACGTAAAAGTACATTGTAAGTCAATTGATGTAAGCTCTGGATTGAGAGCATATTTTAAAGTACATAAATTAAGTTAATAATGTAACTTTGGAGGTTACAAATATTAAATATCATGGATAACAAGTACCAAGAGAGTTGGAAGGCTTAGAAGCTAAACGAATTGAAGAAAATAAGTTTCGTCGAAAGTCGATAAGTTTGAATGTTATAACATGCACTTTGGGGGTGAGACTAGAGTTCTTAACATGATAAGGAGTTTATGTTATGATTTATTTTAGTCGTATAATAGTCGTGTGTTATTTTTTGAAGTCAAGCAAGTTGCGGAACAAAAGTTGGCAAAGTTCATCACAAGTTACACTCATAAATATGCTAAAAATTAGGTCAAACGTAGCAGAGATTTTCTCCCAATGTAATTTTAATTATGGGGTGATCCACCTATCAAATTAAATATCTACGAGTCTAGTTTCCAATAAATTAAACCATTCGCAGATACAACATCGGAGTGGAGATATATTTACATTTTGCCGAGACTGCGCATGAAGCTCCCAACGGGACCCACTTAGGCAGTGGTCAACCTACTTCACTTTAAAAACGATTTGGACGACCTTTATTTCTCATTTTTCGACCCAGCCTCGTCCCTACACTTCTCATAACCCTCCTAAACAGATATCATAAGGCTTTGAAGTGATTCCAAAGTGATTACACCATATTTCAACATCAAAAGTTAGTTCTAGTGAACAACAACACCTCTCTGAGGTGGTATTGTCATTGAGGATAATTGTGGGCTGTGTTTGGCTGAAATTTCAAGTTTCTGCTGCTGGCTAAGGTGAGTATAACATCCTTCTAATTTGGCTTAATTTTTCTTGTATGTTGGTTAAGTTTTTTGGATGATAAACTACAAGATAATACTTGGATTAGCTTAAGATGCTGTTGTTCTTGATGGATTGATTTGAAAGTTGCTCTTATGAACTTTAAGTGGCTGGAAATTATAGAAAATAAGTTAGCTATGATATTGTTAGTATGATTATGTTAGTTTACATGTCAATATTTTTGACGAAATTGGTAACTAGAAAAGAAATGGCTATAAAGCACTTGGAAGTTGTCCACAGTGATATTATGTTGTGTTAGGCTATTTCGGGTAACTTTGAAATTTAGTACAAGGTTGGAAATCCTTTTAAAGGTATTGGTTACTATACTTTGTAAGGTCAAGAATGAATAATAATGGGGTTGAAGGATGCTAAATGGATTCAATCCGAGCTTGCCGCTCGTCGTGATATGTTGATGACTTATTATTAAAATATTTGGTACCCTATTGTTGATGTTGTTCTTATTGTATTACTCTGGTTTTTGTTGTTGGTATATGGTATTGTAGGATTCCCTTGTTACAGGGGAGATTCTGCCCAAATTTACATAAACAAGCTACTAGTTTAAGTTGCAGACATAGCCTTTACTCAACACTGATTTTGAATCTCCTTATGGTAGATTGAGTTGAGTTGTTTGAAGAATTGCTTGGAAGGTATTAATGACTCAATGGATTTAAGGTATGTTAAGAATATCCCTTCTTTCCTTTTGACATGATCCATATGATACAAACGAAACGAGCAAACGCGGAACTTTCACAAATGACTTTATTCTTAGAAGTATTAGGGGTGCCTATGTTCTTGATTTCCCATGTGTCCTATTATTAAATCGGCTATTCATGGGTCTCAAAAAATCCGTAAGTTGATAAATTTTATTGTATGATATTAAAGGTATATTGATCTTATGACATCCCGAGAGATCTTATTGACTTACTTATTATGCATTGAATTCATTTATACATGTACATTGACCCATGATCAGGTGACGTTATATACATGTATATTATATGTATATGGGGTATGGTAAAAGTTTATGGAGTTATATACACACCACCACCTGATCAGCTAGTATACGTTGATGACTTCATCCACAATGGCCAAGATGATATGATGGGATGCCCTCAGAGGCTTGATGATGTTATGTACGCATATAAATATGCATGATATGAAATTTATGCGCATATGCATAACATTATAAATTTTTCATGATTCACAGAGCTATTCATACTTACATGTTGAGTCCTTTACTCCATGTTTTTTTTCGGTCTTTTATATACTGATTTTTATGCCTTACATACTCGGTACATTATTCGTACTGACGTCTTTTTCCTGGGGATGCTGCGTTTCTTGCCTGCAGGTCCTGATAGACAGGTTGAGAGTCGTCCAAGTATGCTATCATCTTAGTGGAAGGTGTTGGTGCACTCTACTTGCTCTGGAGTTGCCTATTTAGTCATAATGCTTTGGACACGTATAGATTGGTATGGCGGGGCCCTGTCCCAGCCTTTATGACATTTATGTACTCTTAGAGACTTGTAGACATATGTCATGTATATGGAAGATTGTATGGCCTTGTCGGCCTATTTTTTGAGTGTACAAGTAATCATTTCGATTCTATAGGCCAATATGTCACATGTATAAATGGGTATGCCATGTTGGGTCGTCCTATGTCGAGTATTCCCTTATGTTTTATTCTGGTTATCTAATGACGAACCTTATGGAAAACTTGCCTATGATGGTATGATAAGAAAGATATGTTACATTGGTACTCGGTTGAGTAATGCATCGGGTGCCCGTCGCGGCCTGCGGTTTGGGTCATGACAGAATATCGCCGTAGGTATTTTAATTAATTATTTGCTAATAATTGTGGGTTCTACGTATGCGCGATGTGATGAGAGTCTGTACCTAGCTAAATTCATGCTTATGTCCAGGTAGACTTAGGACTTTACCGTGCATTAATTGTATTATTTGCACTCAACTTGTTAGTTAATTACTTGGATTCGTAATCAAAATTGTTTAAAGGATTTTATTGGACTGAACTTCATCACTTTTAGTTTTGGCGGAATTCTGGACTGTTAGTGGAAATTGTGCCTTCTTTGAGTATTAATCCTATGTAGTAGTCGTTGATCAGAGTTTGTATGGTTTCCTTTATTCCTTTGGATCGGTCCGAACGCCTCGACAATATATTAGATGAATCTTTGGTTCGCGCCTCCATCGGCAATGTACACACTATTCTGTATTGGGCCGTACGACCTCGGCACAAGTCATGCGTGATATTGCTCAAAGTCCGATTGTACTTGATATTTCTTCTTAATCTGAGTTAGAAAAATTACCTAATGGTTTAGATGTGTTAAATACTTGGGCTTGTTATAGTTGTAGACTATAAATTGATATTATGTTTAAGAATTATAAATTAGTGTTTCTTACCTCACTATTATTGCTATATTTCATGCCTACTTATGATTTATATATTTTATTTATTGACTCTTAGTAAATGTCGATGTCGACCCCTCGTCACTACTTCTTCGTGGTTAAACTAGATACTTACTGGGTACATATTATTTATGTACTCACGCTACATTTTTGCACTAATCGTGCAGGATCTGAGGCAGGTACATCTGGTGTCCAGTCAGGCCCGTACCCCCACTACCTGAAGACTTAGTGATGAGCTGCTCCCTCTGCCCCGTTATGCAACACCTAGAGTCTCTTCCTTGTTGTATTTATTTTTATGTCTATCTTACTCCAGATAGTAGCATAGGAGGCTTTGTATATTCTACTAGTATTCTCGTGCACTTGTGACACCGGGTTTTGGAAAATTCTAGTAGATATTCATGGTTTTTGATTATTAAATTCACTACTTCACTCTTATGTTTATGTTATGATTTATATTACTACAGTCACCTATTATTTGTTTCTTTATTAAATAAAATCAATGGCTTTAAAAATATTAAAATAAATAATTAAATGGATAGTTCCCCGTTGGCTTGCCTAGCAGTGTCGTTGGGCGCTATCACGGCCTATAGTGGGAATTTGGTCGTGACAACATAGTATCAGAGCTTTAGTTTACATAGGTCTCACAAGTCATGAGCGGGTCTAATATAGTCTTGCAGATCGGTGCGGAGACGTCCGTACTTATCCTCGAGAGGTTATAGGGTGTTAGAAAACTTCTCTTTTTTCATCTTCTATCGTGCAATTGATTTTTTGATAAGTATCTTTATCTTATTCTCTCACAGATGGTGAGAACATGCGCGGTATGTACCCGGTGGAGGAGCTGCTCCCCCTATTGCTAGAGGCCGAGGGAGAGCTCCAGCTCCTGATAGAGGACGGGGGCATCCTAAAGTTGCTCCCGTTGTATCACCACCAGATCCAGTGGAGAATCCTACATTGAGGAGCGATGAGGTACCTGCAGCTGGGCCAGCCCCATCAGTTTCATATCCGCACCAGGATTTCAAGAGGTCATAGGCTGTATGCTGCGGTTCATGGATTCTATGACGCATGCTAGTTTATTTCCAGCGAACCCAGCCACATCTCAGGCGGGAGGGGGAGCACAGACCCCTACCACTCAGGACCTAGGGAATGCTTCTTCTATATAACAGACCCTAGGTGCACTACCTGCGGGCGGGGCTCAACCAGTTGCAGCGGCTATACTATAGCCCAGAGAGCTGCGAATGGCGAGCCGCAGAAGCTGTTTGATAGATGGACCATACTACATCCTCTTGCTTTTGGCGGTGAGTGACATGAGGATCCTAAGGAATTTATAGATTGTTGCAGGGATAGACTGCATTACATGAGAATATTGGAGTCCTACGAGGTAGACTTCACCACATTTCAATTGGAGGGTAGGGCCCGTAGATGGTGGCAGTCCTGTCTTCTCAGCAGCCTAGTAGGTTCTCCTCACTTGACTTGGGACCACTTCACACTTCTATTTCTAGAGATATATTCCATCCTCTCTGAGGGAAGAGTTATGGGGTCAGTTCAAGCGGCTCTAGTAGGGTCAGATGTCTTTGACCGATTATGATGCGAGATTCTCTGGGTTGTCCCGCCATGTGCTTATAATAATCCTCATCGATGAAAAGAGAGTGAAGAGGCTTATTATGGGCTTTCACTATGGTATACATATTACTATGGCCCGAGAGATTGAGATGGGAAATCCTTACGAGTAGGTTGTGGAGATAACTTGGAGGATGGAGGGTATCCATTAGTAGGGTCGAGAGCACGCACCGAGGGACAAGCAACCTCAATATTCCGGAGGTTTTAGAAGTCAATGTGTGAGGGGCCAATTTAGCAAGCCTACATATTTAGTACCGCCACCTCCTCGGGGTGATCTAGTGCGGCCTTATTTCAGCTCCATTCTAGAGAGCTCCTACTATCCATCGGCTATTCAGGGTTCTTCTAGTGAGTGTTCAGGTCCCTAGGGTCAGACTCAGGATCGTCATCTTCCGCATCAAGAGGTTGCTGTGAGTGTTGAGAGCTTGGTCATGTGAGGAGATTTTTCCCAGACTTCGGGGTAAGGCAGTACAGCAGGGCCATCAACTTATGATCACCGCACCAGCTTCCGCGCCAGCCATCTGGCCGACCAGAGGCAGAGGGAAGGCGGGTAAGGGTCTCCCTAGAGGTCGAGGCCAGTCAGGTGGCGCTCCAGCTAGGTTCTATGCTTTTCCAGCCAGACCAAATGCAGTATCCTCAGACGTCGTGATCACAAGTATTATTTCTGTCTAAGGTAGGGAGTTTTCAGTACTATTTGATCCACGATCTATATATTCATATGTTTTATCTCTATTTTCGCATTATCTAGGTGTCTCTCATGAGTCCTTAGGTGCTTCTTTATATGTATCCACACCAGTGGGCGATTCTGTTGTTGTGGATCGGATTCACCAGTCCTGTATTGTTACTTTCTGTGGTTTTGAGACCAGAGCAGATCTTCTATTGCTCGACATGATTGACTTTGAGGTCATCTTGGGCATGGACTGATTGTCTTTGTACATTGCCGTTCTTGATTGCCATGCCAGGACTTGGCGATGCCAGCATTTCCCAGATTGGAGTAGAGGGGTTCATCTATCAGTACATCTAGCAAGGTTATCTCTTTCTTGAAGGCTCGACATATGGCCGAGAAGGGTTGTTTGGATTATCTGGCTTATGTTCGGGATACTGCTATATAGACTCCCATGATTGATTCAGTTCCCATGGTGTGGGAGTTCTCCGATGTGTTTCCTTCTAATCTACCAGGCATGCCAACGGATTGTGATATCGATTTCAGTATTGATTTGGTGCCAGGTACCCAACCTATCTCTATTCGACCGTACCATATGGCTCCGAAAGAGTTGAAGGAACAACTTAAGGAGTTTCTAGCTAAGGGGTTCGTCAGGCCGAGTGTGTCTCCTTGGGGTGCACCAGTATTGTTTGTGAAAAAGAAGGATGGGAGTATGTGGATATGCATCGATTACCTCCAGTTGAACAAAGTTACCATTAAGAACAAGTAGCCGTTGTCGCACATTGATGATTTGTTTGACCAGTTGTAGGGTGCCAGATGTGTTCTTTAAGATCAACTTGAGATCTAGGTATAATCAGATGAAGATTCGTGCTTCAGATGTTTTGAAGATGGATTTCTGAACTAGCTTTGGGCATTATCAGATTCACACACCCATAACCAAGACTCTACTAGACACGTCTTGTAGACTCCCTAGGACATAACTGCTCTGATACCACTTTTTCACGACCCAAACCGATGGGCTGCAACAGGCACCTGGTACCTTACTCACCCGAGTACCAACATAACGTATCTTTTTGTATCATACTATCATAGATAACTGAGTCAGAGAGGCTACCGTGAGATAAGTAGAATACAACATGAAATACCAACTTATTCATAAGACATACGGGCATATAAAACCAAAATAACCACTCGTACACTGAACATAGGACGACAAGTCCATACAATCTTTTACGTACATGAAATTTGTCTACAAGTCTCTAAGAATACATATTTTTCATAAAGGTCGGGACATAGCCCCATCATATCAAACAATACACGTCTAAATCATACTGACCAAACAAGCAACTCCGGAGCAAATGGAGCGCACCAACACCGTTCGCTGAGCTGATAGCTTACTTGGAGGGCTCATAACCTGTCTATCGAGGCCTGCAGGCATGAAATGCAGCATCCTCAAACAAAAGGGACGCCAGTACAAATAATATACCGAGTATGTAAGGAATGAAAATCAGTAAATTATAGACATGAGAGAAACATGGAGTAAAAGACTCAACATGTAAGTCTGTATAACTCTGTGAATCATTTCGTTTTTATAATGCCATGCATATGCGTATAAATGTCATACCATGAATAGGTATATGTGTTCATAACATCATCAAGACTCTGAGGGCATCCCATCATATCATTTCGGCCACTATGGGCAAATCATCAACGTATACCAGCTGATCAGGTGGTGGTGCATATATAACGTCGTAACCTTTTCCCATATCCCATATACATATAATATATGTGTAAATAACGCAATCTGGTCATGGTTCAATGTACATGTATAAATGCATGAAATGCATATGAAATACGTTACAAGATTTTTCGGAATCATAAAACTAATATGTCTTTTGGATGAACTTTATCAAAAACGTATTTTTCTGAGAGACGTGAATAGAAGGTATAATAATAATTCACTTGGGGAATCAAGAACATAAGAATCTCTAGTATTTTTATGAATAGAGTCATTTATGAAAATTCCGCATTTGCTCGTTTCGTTTGTGTCGTATAGATCATGCCAAAAGAAAGAAGGGATAGCATTAACATACCTGAGTTGATTCTCTTGGAAATCCTTCTAATACACGTCTTTTATGACAACTCACGTAGCAGCGGACTGAAGTAGGGGAAAATCCATATGATATTCTTGAGAAAGATTGCACCGCACTCCCTTGGAATCTCAAAATCCCGTTGCTATAACATTACGTAGTCTCGTATGATTTTTGTAGCAAAATCACGTTGCCAATATTTTGAATAAGTTGCTGAATCTTTCCTTTGAATTTGATCATAATATTTTGAAATTGGAATGGAACATTTGCTTACTTCAAGAAAGGAATGATTAGGCCGTAACATTTCCTGGCATTTCTTGATATCTTTCTTTAACCAAGTGAGGTGAAGTGCCTAACTCTTTAAATTTTTCCATATTGCACATTTAATTAAGAGTCACCTAGTGGCTCTTATATGGCTTCCACGTAAGTGGTTATAAGACTTATCCAAAAGTGATCCACTTAATTCCTTAATCAATTCATTAATCCCCACTAGTTCAATAATTAACCAATTATTCACATAATTAAGAATTATCATAAAATGCTACTCACTTTTAATACACTTTACTATCATGGCCATGTGGTACCTTGTATGGCACTAGTCCCTAAATACGGAGTATTATAGCTTAGACCATATTTTACCCCAAAATGTCAAATTTCGACGAAATTCATTTTCTTCGATTTGCTTACCTTATCACCTTCATGAACTTACTCATCACTTGTTTGAAATAGCATAATACTTATAATCTTACAATAATCTCATTCCCGAACATACGTCGATTAAATTACGATGAAACTTTATCGTACGAAAATGCGGGATGTAACATCTCATTTATGAGCTTCCATTAATTTTTTTTATGGCGCATTTTCACGTACGAAAACATGGGGTGTAACAGCCCCATGCGGCGCGGCTGTACAAATTTTACAGAGTGAATGTCCTATTTCTCCTAGGAGAAGGTGGTTTCATTTGGTCCCGACCCTACTTGGTATAAATATATGAAAAAACGTTATTTTATGAACTTTTGACATATTTTAGTCCTAAGGAGGCTAAGGAGAAGCAAAAGCACAAGGATTTCATCATTCAATCCTCATTCAAGACCCGGGTTTGTATTGTTTTATGTTTTCCTATACTTTAAACATATTTTTGATGAATTGCTCCATATCTATGGAGTGGTTCCCTTTAGGGTTTGATGTATTTGGTGTATTGATATTTGTTTGTGGACTATAACTCTAGTTTTATATATTGGATCATTTTGGATGTTTTAATTGTTGTATCTATATTCAATAGTTCATGTAATCGAGAGAGGCATAACTTGTGATATGTTTACATTATATTGTCGGCTGAGTTCATGAATTCTTCTTAGTAATAGAAAGAAGCTATTTGAATCATTGATTAAACCTAGTTAGGAGGATAATTAAGAGAGGTTCTCCTAAAGACCAATCCACTACAACTTCTTGCATATCTTCACAGAGCTTAAGTTGGTTCATCTTTTGAGGTTGAGACTTAATCGAGAGAGGAGTTTCTACTAAATGTTTTAACTAATAATTGAGTAAATTAGAGAGTTAGATCCCAACAATTTATCTTGCACCTATTCCATCAAAATCCTATTTTCTCCCACTGCTAACCTTTTTTGCTTACTCATTGTTACAATTGTCACTAGTCAACAACTTTAGATTCTTAGTTAAATTTAGTTCGTAATTTTATAAATCTCAACTATTGATCATCTTGGACAACAATCAAGCTAGAAACTACAAGAACATTGTTTAAATCGAATCCTTGTGGATACAATATTATATTATACTTCGACTAGCGAGCATATTTAAGTGTGTGTTTTGTGTTCATCAACAATACGACAAATAGTGCATAACACTTCTTAGAACAACTGGCGAGATAAATAAGTGGACATCATTCCATAATAATGGTAAAGTACTAATATCATCATCAATATTTAAAACATAACCATAATATAAGGTTGAGTGTCATAATAGTGATACAACCACGAACAAATGGTGTACAATCCCCAAAATCTGGTGTCACAAGTGCATGAGCATCTGCTGAATAAACAATAATACTACAATAAATGTTTAGAATATAAGGTAATCAGAATATAGTAAATAAATAGGATGTAGACTCTGTGTGCTGCGGATTGAAGCAGAGAAAGTAGTTCACGACTAAATCTCCTCAGCAACTACGCCTACGTGCCTAGGTAACCACCAGATGGACCTATCTCAGTACATGCACAATTAGTGCAGAAGTGTAGTATGAATACGTAAATCAACACATACCTAGTGAATATCTAGTCTAACCTCGAAGAATTTGTAGCGAGAGGTTGACATCGATACTTACTAGTTGTCCAATAATCAAATATACATGAGAAAAGAAACTGGTATGAAGCATGAAAATTAGAAATGAAGAAAATAAATATGCAAAACATTCTTTTCAATAAAAGAAACAAATACAAAACTGTCAATATCAATCACTATCTCTATTGTGTATGAGACAAATGTCAGGTGCAAAAATCAAATCTGAGTCAAGGTGCTCATGTACTCAACGACACCCAATTAAAATATTTCTCATAACCTTGTTGAGGTGAATGGCCCGATCCCATAATAATGGTGCTGAGGCGGTCATCCCGCCATAAGAACGTCACTACAGTGTTCTCATAAAAGTACTGCTGAGGCAAACAACCCGATCTTATACAAATATTAAAGCTTTCGAACAAATAAGTAAATCACATGAGTAAATTCGTAAGAGAAGTTATAATTCTAGGGCTAATCAATTAGTGCGTCAAGTCT
Source organism: Nicotiana knightiana (assembly GCA_005239525.1). NCBI lineage: Eukaryota > Viridiplantae > Streptophyta > Magnoliopsida > Solanales > Solanaceae > Nicotiana > Nicotiana knightiana. The sequence continues at coordinate 172,013 of ML426186.1, forward strand.
CTAGAACAACAAATATTGGTAAACTACGAAAGTCTAGTCTCAGGCTTGATCACGAATTAGTTTAAAGAGGAGGTATTATCTCAAGTAGTACATTTAAAGTATGGTGTAAGTCTATGTCTACCCCAACATATCAAAATCTAGCGTACACACGTACGCTCGTTACTTCGCACGCACATATCCCCTATAACATATATCATATTGCAGATAGAACATCTATAATGATAAGTTCCCTCTTGCAAGGATAGGAAAAAGGCTTACCTCGCTCTAAAATCTGATAACCGGCTCCAATACCTCTAATACCTCAAACCAATACGTAACAATCGAAAAACTAGCAAAAGAACATGCAAACTAGTCAAAACATTTCTAAAACCAATGCCTAACAACCCAAAACTAGCCAAATAATGTCCAAACCAATCAAAATATACTCAAGAACCAATAATTTATCAACTAGAAAAAAATCTAACCCCACAGAAAAGTCAACAAAAACAACCATGGGCCTGCACTCATGGATTCCGAAAGTTCTCAAAAATAGATGTTATCCATAACACCACGACCTCACATATATAAGTTGTTCTCTAATCCATGTCAAATTTCGTGGTCAATTAATTTCTCTTTTTATGAATTCTAGGCTTCAAACAAAAATCCCAAAATATTCCATAATTTCTAGAAATCTCTATGTTAAATTTCATATATAATCCATATACTTATGTAACGATCCGACTAGTCATTTTTATTTCTAGAAAATTTTCCCCTATTTGAGACTCCCTATATGTGCTTTTCCTGTTTTATGACTTGTGGGGTCAGGTGGTTTAGTTTTGGTAGGGTTCGTGTTACATTCAGAATACTTAGTTCCATAGAAGTGGCCTAAGGTGGCCAAGTTTGATGTAATTCAACACTTTGAGTACGACCTCAGAATCGAGATTTGAAGGATCCAATAGGTTCGTATGGTTATTTTGGGCTTTGGCATGTGTTCAGATCATGTTTTCAAAGGTCCAAAAGCCATTCGACGCTTATTGTTGGAAGTTGGTATTTTAAAGGTTTTAGAGTTTGCTAAGTTTGACTTGGAGTCGACTTTGGTGATATCGGATCCCATTGGGCATTCTGAGCCTAGGGATAGGTTCATATTGTCATATTGGACTTGTGTGTGAAATTTGATTCCATTTCGAGTTGTCTAAGTATAACTCATCGCGTTTGGAGTTAGTTTAAAGAAGATAGAAGATTGGAAGGTTGATTATTTTGGTTTGGATGAGATTCTTGGTTGTGATATTATTTTATGTTTTTTGAGACCTCGAGTGGTCTGATTATCTTTATGGATTTTTTGGTGCTATTGGACGAGGTCCGGGGTGGTTCGAGTGAGTTTTGGACCAACCAAAGCATGTTCAAGTTGGCAGATTTTTGCTGGTGCTAGTGTGCTTCATCACGAATGAGGTACCGCGATCGCGAATACGAAGTAGGCCTCACGAACGTGATGGAGGACCTGGCTCCTCTTCACAAATGCGATAGTGCCTCCGCGAAGAAGGAAAGGAAGAGGCTGGCATGACTTGGCCTTTGCAAACGCGATTGTGGTGTCCACGAATGCAAAAGGTTAGGTGGAAATTGCCTTCATGAACGCGACATGGCATCCACGAACGAGGATAGGCAGGACTGGGCAAGGGCAGTATGGCCTTCACGATCGTGAGAGTGCTTCCGCAATCGCGATGACAGATGCCTGGGCAAAATATATATTTTAATATCGGGACTTAGCCCATTTCATCTCATTCTCTCTTGGCTTGGGCAATTTGGGGGCTTCTTGAAAAGCCATTTTTATCAAGTATCACTAGATAAGTGATTCCTATATATTGTGAGCTAAATACATACATTATATATGAATTTGTACATTAAAATGTGTAGAAATTGTGGATTTAATTAGAAAACCTAGAATTTGGTTAAAATCGGATTTGACAACTAAATTGGGCACGAAATTGAAAACTAATTAAATATTTGAGTTCGTGATGCTATGAGTAATATTTATCTTCAAAAATTTTCAGAATCTGGGCACACTAGCCCAGTTTTACTTTTGCTGAAGTTTTGTGTGGGTTGACAATTGATTATAATAGTTAAATTATGGGTTGTTATGTATAGTTTGATTAGTTTGCATGTTCTTATGGCCAGTTTCGAGTCGCTCGGATTTTATTTGAGGTGTTGGATCCGATTATTAGATTTGTAAGCATGATAAGTCTCTTGTCTAATCTTGTAAGAGGGAACTTATCCCCCTTAGGTAATCTATTTGCAATAAGCTACGTGTTATGGGATCTATATATGTACGAGACGAGCATCTGTGCATACACAAGATTCTTGATATCTACGGGTATACTTAGGCTTTCATAATTCCTTAACTTTACTATTTGGATAAATGTTGCCTGTTTAAATATTTAAATTCATGGCTGAGCTTGAGACTAGAATTTACATAGTTGACCGAGCCTTGTTACTTTAAGATTTGGGGGGATACTTGATTATCGGTGGATTTATGCTTTCTTACATTAATATCCTTGTGTTGTTTTATTTAATCGGTAGTTCATGATTATGTAATGATCCGACTGGTCGGTTTGATCTTTAGTATTCCATTCAGTGGTTTGAGACTATGAGTAACTTCATATGATTTATTATGACTTGTCTGTATAGTCAACTTTAGTTTTCGAGTGGTTCGGGATTGATTTGGAAGAATAAGTCTCCATCTGGAAGTTTTAAGTTGAAAGAGTTGCCGGGGTTTTAATTTTGCGTAAATGAACTCAAAATGGGATTTCGATTTTGATAGGTTCGTATGATGATTTTGGACTTGTACGTATGTTTGGATTTGGTTTTGGAGGTTCGTAGAAGAATTCAACACTTTTTGTCAAAAGTTGGCATTTCAAGAACTTAAGAGTTCATAAGTTTGACCAAGAGTTGACTTTTATGTTATTGGACTCCAATTGGTGTTCCGAGACTTTGGATATGTAACGACTCAATCGATCGTTTTGAGCATTTGCATTCCGTTCAGTTGTTGAAGTCTTGAGTAGCTTCATTTGATGTATTATGACTTGCGTGTATCGTCTTGATTTTTAGGTGTTTCAGGATTGATTTGGAAGAATAATTCTCAACTAGGAAGCTTTAAGTTGGAAGAATTAACCAAGTTTGGATTTTGTGTATTTGACCCCGATCAGAGGTTTGATGATTCCATTAGGTCCAGGTGGTGATTTTAGACTTGGGTGTATGCCTCCGATTTGCATTTTGATATTTCTAGAAGGTTTCGGCACTACTTGGCAGAAGTTGGTAATTTGAAGGTTTGGAATGTTCATAAAGTTGACCGGGAGTTGACTTTGATGATATCGGGTTTGGATTGTGGTTGTAGGAATTGGAATAGATTCTTTATGTCATTTGGGACTTCTATGCAAAATTTAGGGCCATTCCGAGTTGGTTTGATATGGTTTGGCACGAGTTTTGGAAGTTAAAAGTTTAAGAGTTCATTAAGTTAGATTTGAGGTGTAATTCATGTTTTTGATGTTTTTATGTGTGATTTGAGGCCTCGAGTAGGTTTGTGTTATGTTATGGGACTTGTTGGTATGTTTGTACACGGTCCCGAGTGTCTCGGGCGTGTTTCGGATTTATTTTAAACCATTTTCTTCATATTTTCATTGTTGTTCTTCGCGATCGGGGAGATGAAGACGCGATCGCGTAAGGTAAAGTATCGAGCTGGGATTTTCTGCTTTGCGTTCACGTAGTTAAGGGAACTATAGCACCGCGTTCGCACAGGTAGAACAGTGATCGCGTAGTTGAGACGGGGAGTTGGGAGCTGGTGATTTCTCTTCCGCATCCGCGAAGAGTTGGCATCTGTGTTATGCCCCACAATATTACATTGATATTACGTCCCGCAATATTATATTACGATGATGTTACGCTTGGCAGTATTAAATTACGACGATGTTGCACCCTGTAGTATTGTACGTTAAATTTGTCATAAGGTAATTGACATCAGTTCAAGGAAAATATTATTTGGAGATTATAAGAATTATGCTATTTCAAACAAGTGGTGAGTAAATTCGTGAAGGTGAAAGGGGAAGTAAGTCAAAGAAAATGAATTTTCGTCCAAATTTGGCATGTTGGGATAAAATTCGGGCCAAGCATTAATACCCGATATTTATGGACTAGTACCATACAAGGTACCATATGACCATGATAGTATGATGTATAAAGTATATTAAAAATAAGTAGAATTTAAGTAATCTGAGATAATTTTTAATTATGCAGGTAATTGGTTAATTACTAGGTAACGGGACATTACCTAATTAACTAATAAGTGGATAAAGATCAATAATTCCCACCACCAAAACGTGGCAGCAAGACCTTATTAAGAAAATGAATCTTAGTCATTTTATGTTAGGTGACATTTTAATGCCTTAGTTACAAGACACCTCCAACTTTAAAGCTTTCAAAACAAACTTTGCAAATTCATTTCAATGTTTTTCAATATCTAGGAATAACGTGAGCATTCTAATAGTCCATTCGCAAAAAAACACTTCACTTCTAATATATTCAATACCAAAGGAAAAGGCAACAATCCCATTTTAACTTAGGGGTTGATGGATTAAGAGAGTTCTGGGGAGTTGTTTTGTTTCCCCTCTCGGTCACTCTTAGCAGCCAACGATCACCCAATGTTTACCAATTTCAAATTTTTCTTTAGCACACTAAGTTCACTGCGGCAGTGAATATTTTCATCCTTCAACCAAACTCCAACGAGATTTCTCAGCACAGTAGCAACATGAGATTTTACGATTCTAAGAGAGTACGGTTCAACCTTTTCCAAGAATTTCATACGAATTTTTCCCTACTCCAGGTATGTTAAGGATATCCCTTCTTTCTTTTGGCATGGTCCAAATTATACGGAAGAAACGAGCAAACTCATGGTTTCCATAAATTACTCTATTCATAGAAATACTAGGGGTGTCTATATTATTGATTCCCCAAGTGAATTATTATTATCTTCTGTTCATGAGTCTCGAAAATACGTATGTTGGTAAAGTTTATTTCATGATATTAATCAGAGGCATAATGGCCTTATGACGTACCGAGAGATTTTATTGACGTATTTCATATGCATTTCATGCATTTACGTATGCACATTGACCCATGACCAGATGGCATTATATACACGTATATATGTAAATATATGTATATGGGATATGGGAAAAGGTTACGGCGTTATATACACACCACCACCTGATCAGCTGGTATATGATGATGATGTTGCCCATAGTGGCTGAAATATGGTTCAAACAACGTTATATACGCGTATTTATGTATGTATATTCAAATGGCTATGCGTATATATGTACGTGTATATATATATATATGTATATATGTATATGGGAATGGTTATGGTGTTATATACGCACCACCACCTGATCAGCTGGTATATGATGATGATTTTGCCCACAGTGGTCGATATGATATGATGGGATGCCCTCAAAGGCTGATTATGTTATGAAACATATACCTATGCACGACATGACATTCATATGCATATGCATGATGCTAAAAGTAATTTATGATTTACAAAGCTATTTAGGCTTACAGGTTGAGTCATGTGCTTTATATTTCTTCCATGTCTCTTATGTACTTATTTATGTGCCTTACATACTCAGTACAGTATTCGTACTGACGTCCCTTTTGCCTGGGGACACTGCGTTTCATGCCCGCAGGTCCCGATAGACAGGTCGAGAGCCCTCCAAGTAGGTTATCAGCTCAGCGGAAGATGTTGGTGCGCTCCAATTTCTTCGGAGTCTCTTGTTTGGTTAGTATGATTTAGACGGGTATTGTTTGGTATGGCGGGACTCTATCCCGACCTTTATGACATTTATGTACTCTTAGAGGCTTGTAGACATATGTCGTATACGTGGAAGATTGTACGGCCTTGTCGGCCTATGTTTTGAGTTTATAAGTGATTATGTTGGCCTATTAGGCCCGTATGTCACGTGTATATGATGATGTAATAAGAATGATACGTTACGTTGGTACTCGGCCAAGTAAGGTCCGGGTGCCCGTCGCGGCCCATCTGTTTGGGTGGTGAAAATATGTGGGCATTTCATTTGCATGAGGAGGCTCGCAAACGCGTAGAGTATTTCAGAGCAGTGTATTTTTCTTCTTCGCGATCGCGATTCATAAATTCGTCCAGTGATTATAAGTACTCTGTTTTCGGAGGTTTCGGGCATTTTAGCATATTTTGAGCAATGGAGCTTGGGTTGAGGTGATTTTTGAGGTGATTTTCACCACATGGAATGGGGTAAGTGTTTTCTACTCGGTATTGATTTTATTCCATGATTCCATCTTTGTTTTTGGCATTTGATTGATGATTTCAAGAGAGAAATTAGAGATTTTTGTCTAAACTTTTTTAAAGTGAATTTTTGAGTTTTGAACATCGATTCGGAGTCGGATTTGAGTGAAATTAGTATAGTTAGACTCATAATTGAATGAGTTGTCGATTTTGTAAGTTTTGTCGTGTTCCAAGGTGCGGTCCTGGGTTTGGCTTTTTGATTGACTTTGAGCTTTTGATTAAAGATTCAACCTTTATCGATTGGGTTTGTTTCCTTTGAAATTATTTGATGTTTTTGAGTTGCTTTTGGTTAGTCTCGAGCCATTCGGAGGTCGGTACGTGCGGGATTGCGCTTCTAGAGTATTGTTTGGATTGCTCGGTATTGGATTCGTCTTGTTCGAGGTAAATAACTTATCTAAACTTGTATTTGAGGATACTTAACCCTGGGAACTGTGTTATAAGAGATGTATTAAGGTGACACACGTGCTACGTGACGAGTGTGTGGGCGTGCACCGGGAAAATCATGATTTTAGTTGGCTATTAGACTGTGCCCGGACTTGTTTTGTTGTTATATCTTGTTAACTCCATGTTCTCCCAACTTTTTTGATTATATTAGCTGTGAATCATGTTAGAAATCATGTTTAGGCTATATGCTTATTCTATTGGGACCCATAGAGGTCATCTCTGCTGGTGAGTTATTTGCTTAAATTGCAATTACATACTCAGTCATATTCATTCATTTGCATATCATATCTCAGTCTCTGTTATCATTTGTTGTCACATCATGTTATCATTGTTTGGTCTATTTGCCATCAAATTTGTGAGCCGGAGAGACTGGAGAGATTGAGATTGAGTTGGGGCTTGAGGGCCGTGTGGTGAGAGATATTGTGGATCGGGTTGCGGGCTGCAGCAGACCACATTGGCTTTATATATATTATTATTATTATTATTATTATTATTATTATTATTATTATTATTATATAGATTGGGTTGCACGCCGCAGCAGGCCTTATAGGCTTAATTATTATTTATGGGATCAGGTTGCACGCCGTAGCTGGCCATGTGGACTTTAATTAGCGCTTGGGCAGGATTTGCCCTTCCGGAGTATGACATACCAACAGCGAGTGCATGTACCGAGTGCCGAGTGATTAAGTGTACCGAGTGATTGAGTGTGAGATAGTGAGAAAGAGTACTCTGAGAGTGTGAGTACATGAGTTTATCATTGTGGTGCATTATATTTGACATGCATACTTGACATGTAGGCATAGAGATGCATTTTCTCATGCTATACGGTATTGTGACATTCATGACTTCACATGTACATTGACATGTAGGCATAGAGATGTACTTTTCTCATGCTATCTGAGAATGAAATATCTTATCTGTTGTTGAACATTTTTTGGAAAAATCACTATTTTCTTATATACTCATATTTTGGTGATTTCGGTAAAAGATTTGGGTTTTACTGTTATTCCTGAAAAACATGCCTATTTTCCCTAATTGTGGATGAGCATCACATCACATCTTTGAGTTATTACTTGTACTGCTTTTATTATATTGTCACAAGTTGTTCTTGGCTATTGGTATTGGACTCTAAGCGTTTGTCCAAGCTCGTCATTGCTTTCAACCTAAGGTTAGGTTTGTTATTTATTGAGTACATGGGGTCGATTGTATTCATACTACACTTCTGCACCTTGCGTGTAGATTTTGAAGCTGATGTTGTTGTGTATGGCGGGAGCTGGCATTGAATATGTACCTGCGTTCCTGTTATAGCTGCCTCTTGTTTGTGGTAGCTTTAGATTTATAAATTTGTTTATGTATATTTCGAACAGATGATGTATTTATTTCATACCAGCTTTGTAAACTCTAAGTCTTAGTAGCTCATAACTTGTACTACTCTAAGTCTTAGAAGCTCATGACTTGTGCTACCAGTCCTTGGAATTTTGTATAAAAGTTCAGTTATTTTATCATTTATTTTCTCTATAATTCTAATTTGAATTGGATTGCTGCTAATTGGCTTACCTAGTGGGTTGGGTTAGGTGAGATCACGACTAGTTGGATTTTGGGTCGTGATAGGATAAATCTATATGGTTGAGTTGAACTTGTGTGCAAAGTTTGGAAGTAATCTGAAGTACGTAAGTGTGATGTTGACACTCTTTTGAAAGAATGAAGATTTAACAACTTAAGAGAAATTTTATTCGGTTTGAGTCTCAGTTCTTTGTTGTGATGTTCTCGTGGGTGTTTTGAGCCTTCGGGTAAGTTTTGATAATGTATTTGTACTTGTTGGTATGATTAGATGGTGTACCAAGGGGCTCAGGTGTGTTTTGGATCATTGGGTGAGAGACTAGTTAAATTAAGGATTTGAAGTTTGACCACGATCAATATTGGGGCAAGACGACCTATTTTCAGTGTTTTGAGTGAGCAAGCAGGTTCGTAGCATGTTTTATGATTGAAATGTATGGTATGTGTCTGATGCGAGACTAAATTGCATAGTTTAACATGTGATATACGTTACATTTTATGCGCATTAATGATAAAATTACACTTGTTATGTGCTTAATGGAGTTTATTTCATGTGTAGGTGAATTGGAAACGGAAACGGAGCTAAAAGGATGCAAATACGTCGAAAAATACGCGAAAGGAGACATCCGGGTGATAGCCGGGCGACAGAGCCAAACAGCCAGCCCTACCTGGCATTAGCCAGGCGTTAGGGCTGAAACGCCAGCCCTACC
>ML426187.1:771-11864 GCA_005239525.1 Nicotiana knightiana
AGCTTGTCACGCAACTTCTTATGGAGGACATTTCGGAGGAGTCCGAACAGCAGCTAAAGAGTTGGAGGCCGGGTTTTATTGGCCCACTGTGTTCAGAGATGCCCATCAATGGGTGAAAGGCTGCAATGAATGCCAAAGGACGGGGAACATATCCCGTCGTCATGAAATGCCAATGAATCCAATACAAGAGGTAGAAGTGTTCGATGTTTGGGGGATAGATTTCATGGGTCCTTTTGTAAGCTCTTACGGCAATAAGTATATACTTGTTGCTGTTGATTACATGTCAAAATGGGTAGAAGCGGCAGCATTCCCCACCAATGATGCAAAAGTGGTGGTGGGGTTCTTAAAGAAGAACATATTCACCCGCTTTGGGACACCAAGGGCCATTATAAGTGATGGAGGCACGCATTTCTGCAATCGTGTTTTCGAAAAGTTGCTGGCTAAATATGACGTATGTCACAAGGTAGAAACCCCATATCACCCCCAAACTAGCAGGCAGGTCGAAGTATTAAACCGGGAAATAAAGAGTGTACTAACCAAAACTGTTAACGCCACAAGAACTGATTGGGCGAAGAAACTTGATGATTCCCTCTGGGCCTACAGAACCGCATTTAAAACACCAATCGGTATGTCTCCATACAAGTTGGTATTTGGTAAGGCCTGTCACCTGCCCGTCGAACTAGAACATCGAGCCTGGTGGGCATTGAAGCAGCTGAATCTGGATTTCGATACTGCTGGAGAAAATCGGATCACAGAATTACAAGAATTAGAAGAATTCAGAAGCCGGGCATTTGAAAGCACTAGGTTGTATAAGGAACGAATGAAGAGACTTCATAATAAAAATATTGTGGACCGGGATTTCAGACCAGGAGACAAGGTATTACTATATAATTCAAGATTAAGAATGTTTCCGGGTAAGCTCAAGTCCCGATGATCTGGCCCGTTTAAAGTGGTCAATGTATTTCCTTATGGTACTGTGGAGATTACTGCTGAAAATGAGTCTAATACCTTCAAGGTCAAAGGACAGAGATTAAAAAGATATGTTGGAATGACTGAAGCCAATATGTTGGCTATTGTGCACCTGGGTGAACCTAATACACCAGACAATTCTTAAATAGCTTTTATGTTGCGTCGTGCCGCGACGTTAAATCAGGCGCTTCATAGGAGGCAACCTATTGATTTGTTGTAATAGTCGTGCCACACATTAAATAAGGCGCTTGTTGGGAGGCAACCCAATGCGTAGTAAATCTTAGAATAGCTAGAAGTATTTAGTGTAATTATAGGTACTAACGAGCTTGCAGGTGAATTCGGGTGAATGGAGAAGTGTATTAGCATGACGAAAGGTGGGAACAGGGCTGGCGTTAAGAGCCAAACGCCTGGCTAACGCCAGGGTAAGACTGGCGTTAAGGGTGTAACGCCAGGGTAAGGCTGGCGTTAAGGGTGTAAAGCCTGGGTAACGCCAGGGGGAGGCTGGCGTTATGGCTGAAACGCCTGGCTAACGCTAGGGTGCCCGGGATTTCTGATTAAAACGCATGACTAACGCCAGGTAAGTTCACTTTTCCTATTTTCTTCATCTCCCAACTCTCTCAAGAAATTTTCACTCCCAAGCACACACCTAAACACTAATTGTCTCTCATACCCACATCAAATCACATAGCTTGACACACTCATCTTCACTTCGTCAAAACACAGCACCTTTAACACCCCATTATCACCTACCACACACACAAGATCTGCACAGGTTAAAAATTCATGGTACACTTCATCTGGCTAACNAAAACCCTTTAGGAATGAGCTGAAATTGTGAAATTAAGTGGTATTATGGAACCCCAAAGTGATTTGGGAACATGAGGCAGTCCCTCAAGTCCATAAGATCTCCCATGGAAATCGTGCCAGCCAAGTGCTCGATGTAATGCCTCAATGGCAATACATGTCCCATATGGAGCCCGAGTCTCCGGGAAAAACACCACTAGCGCCTTACATCTTGAATTCCATGAAATTTTAAATGAAAAGTGGCTCACAAGAAGCTAATAGGTAGCAATGTGTGTAAATTGTCATAAACTTGACGAGGTGAAGTCTTAGTAACCTTCGCAAAGTGCGCAAATAGATAGTATATACTTTGTGACACTAATTCATTACTGATAAATTGTGCAGGTAAAACAATGTTACCCAGAAGAGCCACCAGCAAGGGAAAGGCCACATCTCCAGCCCCGCGGAAAACCAAATCAAAACCCCCACCAGCTCAAAAGAAAAGAAAAGGAGGAGATACTACTTCTAGCATGACTGGTGAGGCAACAGTAGCTGCTATGGCTGCTATGAGGCAGCGACCCGTGGGTCAAAGAGAATATGGTGTCAACAGCATACCACCACACTCCAGGAAATGGTATGCTCGTTGCAAACCCAAGCATGTCCACCCGGAAGGAGCTATCAACGAGGGTCCTCTTAGAACTAAATTCCCAGCAATTTGGAGGAGCATCTATGAATTGGGTCTGGGATATGTGTTCAAACACCATGGAAACATCAACCTCAATTTAGTCTGGGAATTCTATGCAGGGTTTGAGCCTAAGAACAAGGAAGAATTGGTGCCAATTCGTGGGCACTTGGTGGATTTTTCGGCCAAGGCCATATGTGATTTCTTAGGTGCACCAAATGTTCTGGTGGAGCCTCTAGAGCAATTTATCCGCCATCCTAACTATAGAGAAGTGAGGCATACACTTTGTGGGGTTGATTCCAAGGCTTCCTGGATTCGGGATAGATCTACTAATCGTCATAAAAGGTTTCCCAAGAAGAAGATGAAGGCTGAAACACAGGTATGGCTGAAACTGATTAATGCACGGATACTACCGTGCACCCATGAAACCTTAATCAGCCGAGAGAAGATTTGTTTGCTCTACTTCTTAATGACTGGGCAGCAAGTGAATGTGGGCCACCTGATTCGCTACCAAATGGGGTTGGTGCGTGCCAACAATAGAATTGATTGAATCCCTTTCCCGAATTTCCTGACTCAGTTCCTGCTAGATAGTAACATAGTGGTTGAGCCCAACTTTGACCACATTATTGATCAACAACTCACCCGGGAAATTGACATCACTGGCTTAAGACTAAAAGAAGAGTCTTCACTGACCAATGCTGAGCGTTATGCCAGGGATAATAACTTCATGGCCCATGTCTATGGGATGATGGATTTGCAGTTGTGCATAGGAGGTCGTCCGACGTCGGTTAATAAAAGGTACGAGTTGGATCAGAGGTATCCGCTCAATGCTCATGCTCAGTAGATGATAGGAGTAGGTGAGGGGTACAGGCTCCCAGATGATGAAGATATAAACACACCTGATGATTCTGATGCGGAGCTAATGTGCTCGGATGAGGATGATAATGGAGAGGATGAGTTTGAAGAGGAATGAAGAGCGTCTGATGATGAAGACGCTGAGTGACCAGGAAGTATCTTGCACCTTATTTTACTTTTTTGCTTTATATATATATGATGCACTGAGTACAATGCATGAACTAAGTGTGGGGTGTTGTATATATATGTGTGTGTTGTGTGAATTGTGTTACTTATTGTTTTATTTCGTTTAGTTTTAGTTTTTATGTTCAGTGAAATGTTTTTATGTTTGTTTGTTTAAGGTAGTGTAGTAATTCCCCTTTGGTTTTTCTTTGGACCACGGTTTTTTTCCAAGGGTTTTTAATTGAACCGGGTGTAGGTAATTTTTAATTTTTAGGAGTAGGAATCACATGGTTGAAGGTTTAATAGTAGCAATATCTCGAAACGTGCTAATGCTTTGAGAATAATCGGTACTTTGGTTGTGACGCTTAGGCTCAATTTTTTGACTCCAGGATAAATACCTTAAATCAGGAATTCTTAAGATCTGCTTAACTACTTTGACTGGAGTGTCGTGATAAATCCAATCCTGAGTAAGTTATGTGCCAAGTGTGTGTGAGGTTTGTATGTTATTCTGTGCATTGCATTTGATGTCTAGAACTTGCCCCGTGTGTGTGCAAAGCGAAATAGAAGTTTTGTTCAGTCTTGGAAGTGATATAGGCATTTCTTTGTTGAGCCAGCTATATATATTTTACCCACCGAATTAGTATGTATAGTAGTTAACCCCGTTGAGCCTATAATCCTGTTTCTTTGGCAGCCACATTACAAGCCATACCCCTTTNAGTGTGGGGTGGTAGATTGGTTTTTGAGGGGAATAATTGAAATAAGGAGAAAGGTGCATTGTTTGAAAAAGTAAGAGTCACTTAGAGAAAAAAAAATAGTTGTATTGTTTTGAAAATAAGAAAAAAAAATTATATATATATATATTCATTGAAAAGTGGTGACTCTTAATGTAATTGTTCTTAAAGAAGTATGGGGTAATAACATCGATGTGAAGGTGGAGTTTGGCTTAATATAAGTTTGAGGTTGAATGCGAAAGTATCTATATTAATGTGCTTAGGGAAGTGTAGTCACTCTCATATCTAAATGTATCCTACCCGTCCCGCAACCTACATTACAACCAAATAAAGTCCTAGTTGATCCTAGACTGAATGAGCTCGATTAGTAGAGTAGTACACTACGGGCAAGCCTATGGTACATCTTTTGTGGCATANGATTTGGTGAGGGCACATGATTCAAGAAGGAAAGGTAATGTTATTGACCTCTATGTTAGAGTAGTGAGTGGATTGTGAATAAAGCATGGTATATGTGAGTCGACTATTGAGGTGAAGATGTCACACCTCTGTGCTTAAACTGTTTAAAAAATTCTTGGTATAACGTGTTAAGGGATTTTCTTAATAAGTTGTGTACATGAGTATATTTTGATTGCTCGAGGACGAGCAAATGTTTAAGCGTGGGGTATTGATGCAAGGCTAGAATTCATGGTTTAACATGTTATATGCCCTACATTTTATGTGCGTTAATGATAAAAATACACTTTTTATGTGCATAATAGAGTCTATTTCATGTGTAGGTGAATTGGAGATGGAAGCCGAGCTAAAGGGATGCAAATACATCGAAAATACGCTCAAGAGGCGAGGAGGAGTGCACCGGGCTATAGCCGGGCGTTTGAGCCCAAACGCCTGACCTTGCCTGGCGTTAGCCAGGCGCCAGAGCCCAAACGCCTGACCTGCCTGGTGTTAGCCAGGCGTTAGAGCCGAAACTCCTGCCTAGCCTGCCGTTATCCAGGCACCAGGGCCCAAACGACAGGCCCCTGTTCCGGCTAAATTCGAGTTTTTGAAGAGTTTAAGTGTTTCCCGATTGGAATAGAAGTCTCCTACACGTTTAGGGTTTATACCAAACATATAAATAGACCCCAAAAACAAAACTTGAAGGGGGATTCGAAGAGAGGAAGCCATTAAAGTGAAGAAAAACCTATGGATTACTACTCAGCAAAGCAAAAACACTGATTTTTATCTCCTTAGTTCATTACTCTGTAATTCAATTATGCACGTTATTTTACATTTGATATTTATGAATATGAGTAGCTAATTTTCTTAATCTAGTATTTTGGTGGAACCCGTTGGGGGACAAACTTATGGTGATATAATATAGTTTGGTTGATTTTTCATCTCTATTTGTTCAACTACGTTCTTGTTGTAGCTAATTGAATGGACATCAATTAGCTGTGCCTATTAGTGTGTATCTACTCGAGAGAGAGTGCATTTAGGTAATTGTTTGAACAACACCACTCCCAGAGTATAGACGAAAGTCATAACCGAGGGTTTAGAGGTTGGATTAGAGATAACGATACCTCGGGTGCAATCTAAAGTGAACTGTAATGCAATCTAGCTAGCGTAACTTGAGAGAGTGCGTCTAGTAAATTATCATAATTACTTGAGAGAGATTTATGGTAGATAGAGTGTTCATGATTGATAGAGACAACTAATCAAACTATAAGAAGTATCCGAGAAGGAAGTTCACCGACGGGGGAAACCATAACCTTGGACCTTTATCATAATTGTCTACAACACATTGTTAGTAATTGTTAGTTATTATTATTTTCAGTAGAATTAGTAAAACATCACCAATTTATATTAAAAAGTCTTGAGAGAATTGATTGAGTAAAAGTTGCGTATTCTAAAGACTTGATTGATACGTAAATTCCCTGTGGGATCGACTCTGGGCATAATACCCCGGATTNCGTTCCAGACATAGATGGGCTCAAAGAGCGGATTATGTCTGAAGCCAGAATTTCAGGTTGTCTATTTACTCTGGTCCCAAAAAGATGTATCATGCTCTTAAGGAGATTGATTGGTAGAACGACATGAAAAAGAACGTCACAGACTTTGTGGCCAAGTGCCTGAATTATCAACAAGTGAAAGGCGAGCAGTAGGAAGCCTAGTATTTTACCATAGAATGAGCATATTCTTGAGTGGATATGGTAAATATGGAACAGGATTATCTCACTCATTTTGAAATCATGATTTGATTGGGTGATTGTAGATCGACTTACCAAGTTAGCGCACTTCTTGTCAATAAAGACCACAGATTCAGCAGAAGATTATGCCAAGTTGTACATTCAGGAAATCATATGATTGCATGGGACTCCGTTGTCCATCATTTCAAATAATGGTGCTCGGTTTACATTGAACTTTTATAAGTCCTTTCAAAAAAGATTAGGCATACGAGTAAACCTCAGCATAGTATTTCATCCTCAGAAAGATGTCCAGGCAGAGCGCACTACTTAGACTCTTGAGGAGATATCCTTGATTTTAAAGGTAATTGGGATGATCACATACCTCTCGTTTAGTTTTCTAATAATAACACCTACCATTCTAGTATCAAGATGGCACCGTGCGATATTCTGTATGGGTGAAGGTGTAGATCGCCAATTGGTTGCTTCAAAGTTGGTGAAGCAGAGTTGTTGGGACCAAATTTGGTCTATCAGACTATGGAGAAAGTTAAGTTGATTAAAGAGCATTTGAAGATGGCTCAGAGTCGCCAAGATTCCTATTCGAACGTGCTACATAGGGACCTAGAGTTTCAAGTTGATGATTGGGTGTTTCTGAAAGTTTCAACTATGAAAGGCGTTATGAGATTTGGGAAGAAGGGGAAGTTTAGTCCCTGCTATATTAGGCCATATAGAATCTCGCAAAGGATCGGTCAATTAGCTTATGAGTTAGAGTTGCCACCAAAATTTGCAGTTATACAACCAGTATTTCACGTATCATGTTATAACATTCAAGTTTCTAGTACTCAGATACTCGTGCTAGTTCAGTACTTAGATAATCATGTCAGTTCGGTACTTAGATATTCATGCCAGTTCAGTACTCTGATATTCATGTCATCTTATTACTCAAATATTGATATAAGTTTAGTGCTCAGGTATTCATGTCAGTTTAATATGCAAATATTCGTGCCAGTTCAGTATTCATATATCATGTTAATTTAGTGTTCACGTATCCATGGCAGACCAATATTCGTGTATATTTCATATTATGCGCATTAGGATGCCCTATAAGGCTTGTGTGATGATATGATAGCTGGCGGGTGTTTTGGAGAAATGTTGAAGATAACTAACCTTTTCATTCAGACCTTATATTATAATATCCATGTCTTTCAATATTCAATCAACTCAATATTCAATAGTCATTCAGTTTAGTATCTTAGCATTTCGGTAATCATCTATTAGTTCAGTTTAGTTTGCAAGTGTTCATGAAAGTTCAGTGTTCACATGTTTCGACCAGACCCGTTTGACGTCCAAAGTTAGCTGAAGTTGTAGTATGGACAATCATTCGAGGGAGAATGATCCCAAAGGAGAGATAATGTAACACCCGTACATTCGGACTAGGTGTGGATATGTTAAATGGGTATTACATTGATATTTTATACATGTGAATTCCTATCGGGATGATTATGGGTGGAAATAGTTGTTTTGAAATAAAAAAGGGGGGGTGAGAAGCATAAGATCCGATAAAATCTACTAAGTTTATGAAAGGTCTATCTTCCATCGATATTTCGTGAAAATCTGTAAGGAATTTGGGAAAACTCAAAACACAAAAGTTGTATCCCTTTGTAATAGCCGTCCAATAATATATTATGGAGCACAAACGTATATCTTTGAAAATGGTTATGTGCATTTTACTGAACAATGTGCAGTATGCGCGTCCAGGTGCGCGCCCGGATGGTCCCGTTCGTGGTCGCGCACTTGTGGCAGTGCTATTGACATTCTGTGCATTCAGGTTCATGTTCGGGCCTTCAGGTGCATGGGGGCGCACCCGGTAGGTCATTTTTAAATCCCTACTTCGTCCCCCATACACCAAAACACAAAACCTTGTTCTAGAAAGGGAAGCTCTCAAGAACCTAACCTCCCTCAAGGTCCCTCCACCATCCAAGATGAGTTCTAATAGTGACTCTAAGTTGATTTCGATTCTCCAAAACCTTATTAACATGGGTAAACCCTCCAAATCATTAGATATTCGGCCCCATTATTGAGAGAAGAAACCCTAGAACTCGAATTCAAGACGATTGAACTTCAAAAGGTAATGTCTTTACCCTCTAATTAATTATACTATTAAATTAATGATTATAGACTCTATGTTCCTGAGATATAAGTTAATGGGTTTGATAGAAAATCATAAACAATTAAAGGTTTGATTTGTTCATTGTTCAATATTGGTTAAGGATGTTGGTTATCTTATGGGTGAAGAAGGATGATATTGATTATAAGAAATTTGAGATTTTAGAATTTTTTCAGGAGAAAGAGAATGGGTTGTTGCGTGTAGAAACACTATTAATGAGGGCTACAAGGCTTTACAACCATAAGGTGTTTGATAAAATGCCTAAGTGACCAAAACATGAGTATTATTGCTAATATGGAATCCTTTTGACTTGTATTGATATAAATTAAAGTTGAAAAGGTTGGCGAATGTTGTATTATCGCTCAAGAGCAGGAAGTTAAGGTATGTGAGGCTAACTCTCTATGTTTGGGAATGTTAATGATTCTCCCTACTCTACGTTTCTTTTAAGACATTACTAATTGCCTCAGAAATATAGTTAGGCTTAGTTCCTTAAATAGTTGCAGAAAATCTATTATCTAGCTTCATAACTCATTCATGACTTTCATCCTGAACATTGTGAGATCAATGCAAAATCAATATAGACTTGGGTTTGATGCCCATAAGTCTCAGTACAGATTTCTCAACATGTCATAAACAATTGAAGTTTTACTTTTCATAATCAGTTCAAGAATACATGTCTCAGTCTAGTACTATTCAGTATTCCAGTAGCATGTAAATCAATATGATTCAGTACTTCAGCATCACATATTACAGTATGATTCTCAGTTCCTGAATTTAAATCTTGAATGTTGAACACTTGTATTTGAGCTTGAGGCCGTAATTTATATGCTTTATGAATAATTGGGCCTGAGGCCTAGTTTATGCTTTGTGCATTTTTGGCCCTGAGGCCGTAGTTATGTATACGTATACTTGGGTATGAGGCCGTAGTTATGTATGCGTATACCCGGGTCTAAGGCCGTAGCTTGTGCACATATATATTGGGCCTGAGGACGCAGTTTATTCAGATAAACAGGTTGTTCATCATTCAGAAGAGGGAGTATTCATATCCTTACTTATTTTGTTCACTTCAGTTATCAGTTATCATTTCAGTATCAGTTATTAGTTATCAATTATCATTTCAGTTTCAGCTTCAACAGTTATCATTTCAGTTATCAATTATCAATTCTCAGTTATCAGCTCAGTATCCGTTTCAACATTTATAGTTCTTTCTTTTTGTTGCTTTACATAACAATGCAATTCAAATGTACTGACGTCCCTTTTGCCTGGGGTCTACATCTCACGATACAGGTAATAATTTACAGGCTGACGATTAAGAGCGCTAGGATTCTTGTACCAGCTATTTGGTGATCCCCAGTTCTTTCAGAGCATTAACATTACCACACAGTCTTCAATATTTTCAGACAGTCAGTGTTTTTATTACTTCATTAGAGGCTTCATAGAATAAAGTAACAGTTAGATAGAGTCTCAGGCTTTTCATATTAAGCAATATTTGCTACAGATATGTTCCAGTTAGTGTTTCCGCTTTTCGATTTATATCATTCAGACTTTCAGTATATCAACATGTGTAAGTTTTTCTTTCGCATTCAGCATGTTATGATATCACATGTTGATTTAGCCAGCCAGTTAGTTCATTCGGTCACATGTAGTCAGGCACCGAATACCGTGTTACGTCCAGTCACAGATTCGGGGCGTGACAACAGTCCCCATCGTTCGTAGATATTACTGTCCTTCATCGAAGTTATTTTCTGGCAACTTTCTACGGGAAAACTCTTGCCTCCTGTTAGTCTGTAATGCTAATGGGTATGGTTCAAACTCCTCCCCTCCCCCCAAAAATATATGTAATCATGCAAGTACTTGATTTAATTAATTAATTACATAACACTTACACTTCAAGATAAGTACTACGACTAATTCATTTGTTTAATTAGTTACGTAACACTTACGCTTCAAGACAAATGCTACGACTAATTCACTTTTTAATTGGCCCAGATATTTCATTAAATGATTAATTTATTTAAATTATACTTCTAACCCACTTTTAGTGCACTCTAGTAATTAATGTAATATCCATGCCTTTCGCTTCCTTTCTATTGTTCATCTTTCGTTGTTCTTTTTGTGATAAACCCCATTAGCTTAATTAAAGATACCTCGTTTAAATATTTTGGAATCCCACTTAAACCCATTCAAACTTGGGAAAAGTGGATGATAAATAAAAAAGGTGAAGACAGATTTTTATTTTATAAGATACAAACATTCAAAGAACCACATGTCATAAAAATAAAAAAATTAAAATTATGAAGCACACAGCACCGTAGAGATATAGTGTCAATAAATAAAGGGAATCTTACAGAAACGCCGCAAATAAGTCTCAACTTAATAACCTTTTGCCATTAATTATATACTTGTCAAAACTAGCTAAACATATACAAAAATTGAAATCCTAAATAAATATGGTGCTTTGTCTCTAAAAATCACATGCAAAGATCTCCTTCCATATATTAAGGGTGATAAGCAATATAAGATGTAAGATGGAAAGAAAATTTCATGGATGAGGTAGCAAATAAAGTGATGAAATACAAAAATAATAT
>ML426188.1:0-12836 GCA_005239525.1 Nicotiana knightiana
TAAAGTAAGAAATACTAGATTGTAGAAATCGTTGTTCTTGCTCTTCAATGGAATTTTCTTCTTATCTACTGTTAATCCACGAAAATCCCCTTTTAATTGTGTTTTAGGAGCCTATTTATAGGTTCAGGGCGAACCCTAACGGTGTAGGAGACTTCTATTTCAACCGGGAAATATTTAACTCGTCAAACTCGGAATTGGGCGNATGCCCAGTCGTATAAAGGAGCTTAAGCAACTGGGTCCACCACATCATCCCCATGATTATTCCGGTTGTGTTGTTCTTCCATGTCTGTTTCAATTTGTTCAATTTGTGATTGATGCTTGCTTTTTCGGTTGGTCCGATTTATGGTCCTGAAAACTTTCTCAGGGTCTGATAAGGCTTCAATCACTTCACCAGTCCTCGATGAGTTTCTAGGCATGCACCTGCAACACTTAGCAAANTGTAAGGTATATCACATGTTAAACTATGCAATTTAGTCTCGCATCACGCCCCCTGGTGAGACCGTCGGAAGTCGGGGCCGGGGTAGAGTTCGAGGACACGCACATGGTGCAGCGAGAGCACATGCGCGAGCGACCGCCGAGGTACCACCAGCAGATCCAGCCAGAGTCCAGGCACCTGACACGCCTACTGCTACTACTACTCCAACCCTTCAGGAGACTTTGGCACAGTTCATGAGCATGTACACCACATTGGCTCAAGCAGGGTTGCTTCCCCTTGCTGCAGCCACATCCCAGGACGGGGGAGGAGCACAGACTCCCCGCCGTCTGCACTCCTGAGCAGCGAGCGCATGTTGAGCAGGCCCCTGAGATTATCGTTGCGCTGCCTGCAGCACCAGTTCGGCACGAGGGCATGGCAGCGGCTTCCGAGAAGGAGCAGATAAGACTAGAGAGGTTTAAAAGTATGATCCTCCAGTATTCAGTGGATTAGTGTCAGACGATGCCTTGGGGTTTCTTGATGAGTGTTACTGTATTCTTCATACTATGGGTATCTCTGGATTGAGCGGGGTTTGTTTCACTACTTTCCATCTTCGAGGAGCCGCCTATAATTGGTGGCGCACCTATGAGTTAGGCAGCCCAGACGAGGCAGCTTCACTGACTTGGACCTAGTTTTCAGATATGTTCCTGAGAGATATTTTCCTCAGAGCCTCAGGGATGCATGGCGCGCGGAGTTAGAGCATTTGCACCAGGGTGCTATGACCGTTTCAGAGTATGCTGTCCGTTACACCAATTTGGCTAGACATGCCTCAAACTTGGTTTCTACTGTTCGCGAGATAGTTCGCCGGTTCATTGAGGGGCTTATTCCCAGCATCAGATCCAGTATGGCTCGTGAGTTGGAGATGGATACTCCATATCAGCATGTGGTGCACATTGCTAGGAGGATAGAGGGTATGCATGCTAGAGAGAGTGAGGGCAGGCAGGGTCATGAGAGAGAGAGAGCAAACGAGATCGGGAGAGAGAGCCTGAGGAGGCGAGGAGGCCTCGTAGACCGGGAAGATATACTGGTCCATATTTTGGAGGCAGGGTGCGTCATGGTAGAGGTTTTGCGGGTCAGCCAGTCCAGTTCGTGCTTCAGGCTTTGCATGGTGACCCAGGTGTTCATGGGTCTCGGAGTACCCGTATCACACAGTTTCCACCACCCCGTCAGCAGAGGGGGTGCTTTGAGTGTGGAGATACTATCCACATGGTGAGAGATTGTCCCAGACTTCAGTCCGATGTGTCGTAGCGAGGTATTCAGGCAGGTAGAGGGCGCCCAAGAGGGGGAGGTCCGGCTCGTTGATGTGTTACATAGTAGGTTTGAGGTTGGTGCGCCAGTTAAATGTCATTCAGGTATGGACTTGGTTTTTTATAGAGGGGCACTGTCTGTAGTTCCTCACAGTTTTGCTTATCGGGGCGAGCACACTTAATTGTTGCCCCACTTATGGGTGCGTTTCATGATTTGTACTATGTTTATGTGATTATCCTTTTGGGAGGTTCTATGAGTCATAGCCTTATCTATCGTCTGTTTCAAGCTGTTGTCGAGAGTTATGATGCTAGTAGTAAATTCATGTTGCCTGTTTCAGTAGGATTGATCTGATTTCTATGCTCCACCAGTGTGGGAGCCAAATTTGTGTTGTGAGTTGTAGACTGAATGGATCTAGTGTGAGTATCTAGATGGGTTGAGATATGTCCTACTTGTGATTCGGTGTTGAGGGCGGTACCCTCGTGATTTCGGGTGAATTGATATGTTGAGACCGGGCTGTGTGCCGCAGTGAGGGTTAAATCAGTATAAGATCCTTTTGAGTCTTTTGTATACTTTCATTCTCTCTTGTTAAATGTTTTGTAGGTTTTGTATTTTGTAGATTGTGCTAGTTTGACTTGTCTGATAATTCCCTTATGTGTTTCCCCTCCCATATCCAGTCATTTTCGTTCTATGCTTCGTGAGTTTTAGCTTGTGGGGCGTGTGCCCGTGGGTATTGGTTGAGGTGAGATTATTCGGGTGTTCTGTTATATGGTTTTCGTTGGTATTGTATCATCGCCAATGTTATGGAGGTTTGAAAAGACTTCCTATTTAATATGAGGCTTATGGCCGGTACGGATTTGATCTCAGGCAAGTATTGCTATCGAAATGTTCTTGTGAGCCTATGTGTGGTGTGTCATGTTGTGTGGTTGTACCCTGCGTGCGTGGCATGATTTGAAGCAGCTGGTTGAGACTGATACTGAATATGGATTTAGAATCGGGTCTATTGGAAACGAATGGAAGGTGAGAATTCTGGCTTGAAGGCTTATTTGTATTGCTAGAAGGGTTAAATCTCAGTCGAGATGGTGCCGTCAGTCTTAAGTGGATAGGGGTGACGTGGGATCACCCACGAGTGTATGTGGAAAGTGTGCACTCAGTGACTTGAGGACTTCGAGGCGAATCTAGCACGTTCGAGGACGAACGTTGGCTTTAAGAGGGGGAGGATGTAACGACCCGATCGGTCATTTTGAGAAATTAAGCTCCGTTCAGCGGCATAAGGTCTAGAACAACTTTGAAATATGAGTATCGACTTGCGTGCATGGTGGAATTCGGCTTTCGGATGAGTTAGAGTCAAATTGGAAGAAGGAACCTTGTTTTGGAAGTTTGAATAGTGAAAAGTTGATTGGAATTGGACTTTTGGGTAAACGACCTCGTAATGGATAGTGGACGATCTCAACAGCTTCGTATGGTGATTTTGGACTTAGGCGCGCGTTCGGAATGCTTTTTTTGGAAGTCCGTAGCTCATTTAGGCTTGAAATGCCAAATTTTGAATTTTTGAAGTTCCAGTCCGATAGTAAGTTTTTGATCCGAGGGTCGGAATGAGAATTCCAGGAATTGCAGTAGTTCCGTCATGTCATTTGGGATGTGTGTGCAAAATTTGAGGTCATTCGGATGAGTTTAGACGTGTTTCGGCGTCAGATGTGAATTCTAGAATTTTCCTAAGTTCCTAGGCTTAAATCTATGCTTTTGATGTTACGAGGCGTGTTTTTAAGGCTCAACCTAGTTCAAATAAGGTGTTAAGGTTGGTTGGTGGTTTTGGTTGAGGTCCCGGGGGCCTCGGGGTTGTTTCGGGTGCTTAGCGGGTGATATTGAGGGCTTGGCAACTGCTAAATCAGACCTCTTCTGGTGTCTTCGCACCTGCAAAGGTTTTTCCGCAGGTGCGATGGCCTTGATCGCATGTGCGATAGTGGAGTCTTGGGCTAGTGGTCGCAGGTGCGACCGGGGTTCCGCAGGTGCGACCGGGGTTACACAATTAATTCCCGTTGTTTTCTTTAGTTTAATTATAAAAAATGGGGGGAAAAACCATAGGAAAGGGTTGAGATGTTTTTTCCAACCCGAAATTCTTATAATTTATGGGGGTTTTGGCATCAGATTTCGATTGTTTTTGGTTGAGTGAGTTCATGAGTGAATGGGTGTCCGGGAAATATAACTTTTACCCGATTCCGAGACATGGGTACGAGGGGTGTTTTGGTCATTTACCTAATTTTGCGCCTTAGCTTTGAATTAAATAGAATCAATTGCTTGAGATGTTATTTACGATATGTAAGTGAATTGTATAGATTTTGGGCCATTTGGAGTCGGATACTCGTGGCGAGAATGTGGTTTCTAGTTGATTTTGGGTCGGTTTGAGGTAAGTATCTTGCCTAACCTTGTGTGGGGGGCTTCCCCATAGGATTTGAGTCTTTTTTGTTGATTGTATTCCTTGTACGTGAGGTGACGAGTGCGTGCTCGGATTTACTTGTGGAAATTTGCCCTTATTAAGTTCTTAGCTCCTTGTAACTACTGAGTATTAAGTTGTTTTGATATGATTGAGTTCCCTATGATTAGTTTCACCTCTACAAGTGTTTACTTGGAAATTATTTTCCCTTTTGGTTTATTCGTGTTGCATAATTGACTCTTGCTTTGTTTAACTGAAAATCCCTACCCTTTTATAGTCGCGTTATCTTTCGTAATTGCTTGTCTCTATTTTGAAATAATTAGGATCTCTCATATAATTAATTGGTCTTAATGGAGGTTACGATTATCTTTCCTCTGCTCATCCTTACTTGAAATCATTGTATATTCCTCGTAACTTGCCCAACTGTAAAAGAAGTTAGATATCCTATTTTTAGTTGATAATTCCTTATTTGAAATTATTTTATTCATGTTAACTTCCTTATTGTTGAACTATGTAGTATGAAATTGTTGTTTCATATTATTTTCCCTTGTTGCGTTGTGCTTAGTATGCTTAGTATTCTCTGTTATGGTTACTCCTCGTGAACTAGTTGTACCATCTCCTGGTGAATGGAGGCACCTGAGTTGATTTCCTTGTGTTGTTCTTGTAAACATTGTCATTGTTGTGTTGTACTTGTTGATATTGTGATGCACGAGGTTTCTGCCGTGCTATTGTTGATATTGTGAAGCACGAGGTTTCTGCCGTGCGGTTGTTGATATTGTGAAGCACGAGGTTTCTGTCGTGCTATTGTTGATGTTGATGTATTGCACATGCGGCGTAATAACGCGGGATATGTTTATATGCTTATATGTGGGTTGCACATGTGGCGAAATAAGGTGGGAACATTATGATGCATGTGTGGCGGAATAGGTGGGACTTATTATGTTGTTATTTGCACACGTGGCGAAATAAGGTGGGCTATGTGAGGGGTTAGTTGTAAAGAATTTGCGATGGCCCGTGGAGGGATTCCTATGTTGTTTATTATTGTGATTGTGGGTTACTTACCTGTATGAGCCCTATCGCCTGGGAGTTGTGAGGAACCATCGTACGTGCAGTCCGTTCTCCTTTTTATGTTACTAGTTGGTAGAATTCTTGTTAAAACACTTGCACAAGCATACACGTAGTTGAACACTCCTATTAGAGGTGAATTCCTCCTGATTTGCTAAGGGTGGAGGTACGCCCTCGTTTATCCATCATATATGTGAGATTGGCCCTAGTTAGCCAGTTATTTGTCAGTATGACTGAGAGACTGATGGGGCACAGGATGCCAAGTGTTAGATTTCAGATGCTGGGGTTTCGGGAGTTGTGGTCCGAGATTTGGTAGGATTGTGGAAAAAGTTGAGTAAGACCTTATGTGAGCATCATTGTAGTTTACGAGTTATTGATTTGTTTTCCCTTACTGTGTTGTGACCTTGAGATTTGGATTGTGATTTTTCCATCATTACATATCATCATTTATCATTTTCTCGTTGTTATATGATTATACTGTTTGCTTGACCAGTAGGTGTTTCAACTGTCCCTCGTCACTACTCCACCGAGGTTAGTCTTGATACTTACTGGGCACCGCCGTGGTGTGCTCATACTACTCTTCTGCACATTTTTGTTGTGTAGATACAGGTACTCTCATTCAGTTCTGTCAGCCTTGAAAGGAGGCGTTTCTATAGAGACTTCGAGGTATATCTGCTACGTCCGCAGACCGAAGAGTCACTTTCTATCTTTTGTAATAAGTATAGCCTTTCAGTATTTTTCCTTTGTATAGACATTCTTGAGTTAGAACCTCTTATGTATCCCTTAGCTTGTGATTTGTGAGATTCTGGGTTTTGGGGATTGTGTTGGCTTTCGAGAGTTTTTATTGTATGTGCCGAGCGGCACCTTAAACGCTGTTTATTTTACTAGTTTAGTTTTAATTACTTTCTTCCGCAATTATGGTTTATCTTCCGCATTGTTAGGCTTACCTAGTTGTAGGGACTAGGTGCCGTCACGACATGTTCACGGAGGGAGAATTGGGATCGTGACATCCTCGGAACAAGGACCGGGTCAAAAGATGCGTCCGAAACTCCGAATTTACTCTTGACGGCTCACAACTAGCCAATCATAATATATTTAAGTCAATTCAAGTCCCAAGAAGGAGAACTAACAAGAAATCCCAAAATTTAAGCATTCTTGACGATTCTTGAAATTTCAACTCCGGGCCCACTCGCTCGGATTCTCGAAGCTCATGAAGGAAACACTTACCCAAGGCCTAAGGATCATAAATATACGATTTTTACTTGATTTCATGGCCAATTCACAGAAAATTCTAAGGTGATTACAAGTTCTAGGTTACTACCCAATTTCTTGAATTTTTGCATTAATTTGTGTAGTTAGTTAGGCTAAGATACATGCATAAAACAAATTTATGGGTGGAAATTACTTACCTCACAAAACCTGGTCGAAAGCTCTTTAAAATGGTGGGATTCGCCTAAGGAAGAAGGTGAAAAATGAGAGAAATGGGTTTAAAACCCGTACTTAAACTCACTGCCTGAGCAGTGATCACACCTACGATAGCCGGGACCGCACCTGCATTCTCGCATTTGCGAGAAAAACCTCGCACCTGCGGAACAGGGCTGGGGGTTTTGGGATCGCACCTGCGAAAGGGGAGACCGCACCTGCGATGGCTGGTTCGGCCAATGGTGATCGCATCTGCGATGCCTGGGACCGCACTTGTGGTCTCGCACCTGCGATGCTGGGCAACCGCACCTGCAGTCACACCAGAGCAGGTGCACCACCAGCTGAGTTTGCTGGTTTTTAGCCCCGTTAGGTGCCCGGAAGGCACCTGGGCCCACCCGAGCCCTAATCTAAATGTACCAACGAGTCCCAAATCATAATACGGACTCGGTCGAGCCTTCGGAACACTCAAAACAACGCTAAAAGTCGAAATCACACCCCCGAACCTCAAGAACCAAACTTAGGAATTTTAAGTTTTTCTAACTTCGGTAACAACGTGCCGAACTGACCTATACATCTCGGAACGACCCCAAATTTCACAGATTACTCACACAACATCCTACGAACTTTCCCGTGCGATCAAATCACCAAAACAACATCATATACACCACATTAAGCCTCAAAGTTCATGAATCCTATCAAATTTCATAGAATATCAAGTTTCCCATTTTTACGTCTGAAACACCGCAAACGAAATCCGATTTCAACCAAACTTTACAGAAAGCGCTTAAAACATATATAAGACCTGTACCGGGCGCCAGAACAAAAATACGAGCCTGATACCATTACTTTCTAATCCGATTTCATTTTCAATTTCCTTAAATATTTTCAAAAAACAATTTTTACTCAAAAATTCATTTCTCGGGATTGGGACCTCGGAATTCGATTCCGGGCATATGCCCAAGTCCCATATTTTCCTACGGACCCTCCGGGACCAATAAATCGCGGGTCCGGGTCTGTTTACCCAAAATATTGACCGAAGTCGAATTTATTTATTCTAATATCAAATCATGGAATTTTTCACAGAATTTCATATTTAAGTTGTCCGGCTACGCGCCCGGACTGTGCACACAAATCGAGGTAAGTACAAATGAGGTTTTCAAGGCCTCGGGAGTGTGGGATGGGTAATAACATAGGTGATGACCCCTTTGGGTCGTCACATTCTCCCCTTCTAAAATAATCGTTCGTCCTCGAACGGACAGAAGAAAGAAGTACCTGAGTCGGGAAATAGATGAGGGTAACGGCTCCACATATCGGACTCGGACTCCCAGGTCAATGCCTCAGGAGGCTGACCCCTCCACTGAACACGAACAGAAGGGAAACTATTGGATCTCAACTGACGAATCTGCCGGTCTAGAATGGCTACCGGCTCCTCCTCATAAGATAAGTCTCTATCTAACTGGACAGTGCTGAAATCTAACACGTGGGATGGATTGCCGTGATACCTCTGAAGCATGGACACATGAAAGACTGGATGTATGGCTGATAAGCTAGGTGGCAATGCAAGTCTATAAGCCACCTCTCCCACTCGATCAAGGATCTCAAACGGACCAATGAATCTAGGGCTAAGCTTGCCCTTCTTCCCAAACCTCATCACGCCCTTCATAGGCGACACTCGGAGCAATACTCGCTCACCAACCATGAAAGCCACATCTCGAACCTTGCGATCCGCATAACTCTTTTGCCTGGACTGAGCTATACGAAGCCTATCCTGAATGATCCTGACCTTGTCCAAGGCCTCCTGAACCAAATCTGTACCTAACAACCGAGCCTCTCCCGGCTCAAACCATCCAACCGGAGATCGACATCGCCTACCATATAAAGCCTCATAAGGAGCCATCTAGATACTCGACTGGTAGCTGTTGTTGTAGGAAAACTCTACTAGAGGCAGGAACTGATCCCATGATCCTCCAAAGTCAATAACACAAGCTGGGAGCATGTCCTCCAATATCTGAGTAGTTCGCTCGGGCTGCCCATCCATCTGAGGATGAAATGATGTGTTCAACTCCACCTGGGTGCCTAACTCTCGCTGAACTGCTCCCCAGAAACGCGAGGTAAACTGCGCGTCCCTGTCCGAAATGATAGATACTAGCACACCATGAAGGCGAACAATCTCCTGGATATAGATCTCAGCTAACCTCTCGGATGAATAGGAGACTGCCACAGGGATGAAATGCGCTGACTTAGTCATCCTATCAACAATGACCCAAACTGCATCGAACTTCTTCCGGGTCAACGGGAGTCCAGTAAGGAAATCCATAGCAATGTGCTCCCATTTCCATTCAGGAATTGGCATCTGCTGAAGTAGGCCTCCTGACCTCTGGTGCTCATATTTAACCTGTTGGCAATTGAGGCACCTAATCACATATTCCACAATGTCCTTCATTCGCCTCCACCAGAAATGCTGCTTTAAATCACGATACATCTTCGTAGCACCAGGGTGAATATAATATCGAGAACTGTGCGCCTCCCCTAGAATCCTCTCCCTCAGGCCATCAACATTAGGAACACATAAGCGGCCCTGAAGTCTCAGAACACCATCCTCGCCAATAGCAACCTCCTTGGCCCTACCCTGAACCACTGTTTCCCGAAGCTCTGCCAAGCATGGATCATAGAACTGTCGGGCCTTAATCTCCCCCAATAACGAAGACTGAGCAGCCACATGAGCTAGGGCTCGTCGAGGCTCTGAAAGGTCCAATCTCAACAACCGATTGGCCAGAGACTGAATATCCAAGGCTAATGGTCTCTCCTCCGCTGCAATGTAGGCCAAACTACCCATACTAGTTGCCCGCCTACTCAAAGCATCTGCTACTACATTTGCCTTGCCCGGGTGATATAGAATAGTGAGATCATAGTCCTTTAACAACTCAAGCCACCTCCGCTGCCTCAAATTAAGGTCCCTCTGCTTAAGTAAATATTGCAAATTGTGGTGGTCAGTGTAGACCTCACAAGATACACCATACAAGAAATGCCGCCAAATCTACGTGTGACCTATAGATCACGGGGTCGAGTCGTGAAAGCAGCCACTAATGCTTGCATTATGTTAGGCTGTCTATATCACACCCCTTGGGTGCGGCCCTTCCTCGGACCTTGCATGAATGTGTGATGCTTTGTGCACCGGGCTGCCCTTTTGTTTTTTTATTGTGTTCTATTCTTAGCTCCCCACTAGTGGGATTCGATCGGGTTGTTGTTGTTGTTTTTGTGTTCTATTCTTAGCTAAATCCACATAGACACAGAGATTGCAGATCCTTGAGACAACTATTCTCCATGTGATTTAGGTCTACCTTGTTCTTAATCTAACAGCTTCAAACGTCGTAATATTATACTGATGTACCAATGCATCGGGAGGTACACGTAGGGCATAGTCAAATCATTTTATTCTCATTTATCATCTTTGTTCTACTTGTATCGTCTACCTCAAATGTGATTATTTCTGATCTTGTATGACTACATGTCCTTCTTAACATCCTATTTGTATGACACTCATCTTGTGAATACATTGGACCATAAAAGCCCAACATCAACCTCCCCCCCCCCCCCCCCCCCGGTAACATTATTAATCTCACAACCATTCCATAAATTACTCTAGTAGGTGCCTTTTTGGTTAATAACCGTAGTATCCAGGCCAACTAGCGCGCATCTCGACTAATTTCACAGGATACCTACTACCTCCCACCAGCAACAGGTACCAGGTAACTCTATCCACCAAGGCTCAGACAGATGAAAAGAAATCACCTAGTATTTTTTTTCTCTGTTGGGATTCGACCTGAGACTTCAAGTTCTCAACCCGCTTCATTGACTATTATGCCACACCCTTGGATGCTCTGGTAGGTGCCTTTTTATCACATAGCACTCCTATAACACACAGCCGTTTTAACTATCATATTTCAATTACACGTGCTACATGTTTATCTCTCATATAGTTCTGCTACAGCATTGAGCCCAAATATTTGAACTGTCTACATTTAGGTATCACAATCCCCTCTAATCTTCTTTTAGAACAAAAGTCCAGTCCAATCTCATTTAAACTTCATTCTTCCATGAAAACTGAACATGCATTGCATAAATCCTCCGTTGCTTCTATATATCTTAAACCTTTTTAGGTCCATGAATATTATATGAAGAACTTCCTCTCCATTATCTATTGCATTTCTCCAAACTGGTTGCATAAACCTTTAGCGTCTTTACATCTACTCTACGCTCTCTCACTCTATTCCAAGATTCCATTGTATGACTCATAAGTTTAATACTGTTAAAGTTCGCATAATTTTGAAATCTCCTTTATTATTATAAATACCAAAACTAGGGTATTTTTCTCCACTCATTTAGCAGCTTTCCACTCCTTTGCATCTCTAGCGTTTGGTACAAATCATCTAGAGTTTTTACTTCCGAATTTTCTCATAAGCTTCTCAACTTCTCTATTAGCTTTCTTATAGTCTTCCAACGGCTTCGGCCTCTTGTGTTTTGATAACTTTCTATACTAAGCTCTTTTTGCTATAATAGTTCTTTCTACCTCCTTATACTACCACCACAACTCTTATGTCAATCCTAGACCTTTAAACGACCCAGATCATCACTTGTTATTTTCTTACAATAACCTATCACTTTGTTCCATTGGTATATCTACCTGCCTGCTCACCTTCCTCTTTCAACTGGTTGTCCCAAGTCTTATGCTCCCTCTTTCAACTGCTTATCCCAAGTCTTACGCCCCTCTTTCAACTGCTTGTCCCAAGTTGTATGCTCTCTTTGTCAACTGCTTGTCCTGAAGTGCTAATTAGTTTATATCTTTTCATGTCCACCTATGAACTCTTTGATGCATGTAATTCTTCTTTTTCTAACGCTCCATCCTTCTCTTTTTACTTCCAGGGCTATCCATCCATGTTGGGTGGTTAGGCAACCTTACAATATACATCTAGCCCTATCACGTCTCTAGTAAGGATGAAATCTATTTGGTTGTGCATACCTCTACACTTAAATGTTATCAAATGTGATACCATCTTTTTTCTATCAGAAACAAAAGTGTGATACCATCTTTCTAAAGTATGTACTAACTAAGACTAAATCAAAAGTTAAGACAAAATTATTAATCAAATAATAATAATGGAAATTCCGATATAGCCTAGTATCATAACATATCCTTATGTACCCACATGAGGCATCATTACAAGCATATTACCCACATGAGGCATCATTACAGGCATACAAAATCCTTAATTCAGTGAATTTGTCGCATTTGAATGTGGAAAATCTCAGCATTAGAGAGAAAAAGAAAATATTTCAAACTGTAATGCAATGTGATCAGCAGCATTATTTTTCATTTCATTTCTTAATTTCTTCAGTGTGTCTTCAATTGTTTGTTAGTAATCAGCCAAATCTTGTTTTTCGTTTTCTTTTTATTCATCGTTTTCCAAATCTTGGCTTATGATTCCTGACTCTATTATTTGCGAAGGCCATCAGGATGCTCTGAAGATCTACTCTTCGAATTTGGCTAGGTCCAAATCTTTGCCATGGTTTAATTATCTACATGGGAACTTCTATTGGCCATATTTTTGTATTTTATCATTTCAGATATAACTCACAATGGCTTCAAATCAATCAAGGATCATACTTTTATATTCATTTTGATTTTTATGACCTATGAAATTTTAATGCAAATAGTCAGATTTGCATGTTTTTTTTCTCATGGAACAAAGCCTAATCTTCCACAATTTTAATTTATCATTTTTCCAGAACATGGTTACCCTTTTCTTCAACAATTTCCATAATATGATTCACAAACAAACTGTGATAAACTTTAATGTCCAACACTTGCTTTAATCTAATGATTTTCTTTGTATTTTGACCTCTATCAGTTTTGAGCGCAGGGTAATGATTTTGTACTATCATACATCAATATTTTTGTGTAACAGGTTCCATAAATCAGCTTCACGTGCAAATTCAGACTTAATAAGCAACTAAATTCATACATAATAAGCTCACCAATATGATCGTCAAATTTCAACCAAGTAGTTAAGCTCAAAATGAAGTTAAAGACTCATAGTCTTTCTATTTAAGAAATCTTACTTCTTTTCAAATATATCCACACCCATGGCATTCTGCTGCTCCGCCACTTCTGATTTCTTTAATGACTGCGAAATTTCG
>ML426189.1:0-59308 GCA_005239525.1 Nicotiana knightiana
TGGTTTAGCCATGAATATTGTCATTCAACATTAATTTAACCTTGAATATAGTTTACTCAATATGTGGTTGTTTCGTCAATTCTGTGTTTAATTGCATAATTGTCTGGCCATCAATTAGGTTCTATATACTATCTATGTTATGCTTGGGAAAGCCGTATATAGATTAGAGAAGAATTGAAGAGAGCGCGATCTTAACCCTTCAGGGGAGCGGATTTGTGGTTAGGATAGGAATATACCTAGTCACCGTGCTTAATTAAACATCGTAATCTTAGTGCGTTCTAATAGATTAATTTCATAGGAATATAGGCGTTAATCTATTGAGAATAGGCGAGTAGTGCTTCGGGAGAAGGCTATGAGAGCGTTTATCGATTAATTAGCAACCATGAGTGAATTATATGAAAGGGAGAGTTAATTAGAATGCAATANAGTTTACACAAGTCTCTGTGGGTATGATATCTGGACTTAAAATCCTATATTACTTGTCGACCACGTACACTTGCGTGTGCATTGGGAAATCAACCAACAGTATTCAGCGGCTTATGAGCCTTAGGGCGGTGTGGTTTTATTCTAGGGTCTCGTGTGGTGAGTCTGGGTTGAGTATTGTGGTGTTATGGCGAGGCGAAGTATCAATTTGAAGGTAATTCAGAAGGAACTCGGATAGATAAGACATCTTGGTATTAGGTTGGATCGGCATGGTAATAGGTATGATTAGTTCTTTGGGTGTGTATGAGGTAATGAGTTCTGCAGGTGTTTTATGGCAATGTCATTGTATTTTTGGTGGCCTGCGTATCTTGGTTGAGTTAGAAGGATTCAGTCTTGACGGATTGGTTTTGTGCCATTGGGGTTCGGAGAGAGTTCTTGATAGTTTCTACCACGGTTAGAGATATGTATTTTTACTGGCGTGAGGAGAATGTGATTTCATCTTGGGTTATGTCTATGAATGGAGACAACTTGTTCAGATTTATACAGTATTTGCAGGATTCAAATCTTATA
Source organism: Nicotiana knightiana (assembly GCA_005239525.1). Lineage (NCBI taxonomy): Eukaryota > Viridiplantae > Streptophyta > Magnoliopsida > Solanales > Solanaceae > Nicotiana > Nicotiana knightiana. The sequence goes on from ML426189.1 coordinate 994, forward strand.
AGAAATTTCAGATGAGTGAAAATTTGATTCCAAGGCTAGTGGGTTTGGTTGAATTGAGAAATTTCACTTATGTTGTGTTATCGGACCTATATTGGATACGGGTGGCATATGATCACCCTTGGGTATGTGCAAGGTAAGTTTATGTGGTGGTTTCATGGTTTCGAGAACAACTCTTGGCACGTTCGAGGACGAACGGTTGTTTAAGAGGGGGAGGATGTAAATACCCGGTCGTTCGTTCTGAGAGTTATAGCCCCATTTCCCCTATATATGCTTATTTATGTGTTGTTCAGCTTTGTTTAGTTGTGTCGAGTTAGTAGGTTTCGGTTCGTAGTAGTTTTGGAGTGAAATGAACACCTAGTCTCTTAGTTAAAAAGCTAAGTTAGAAATCAAAAATTGACTTATGAGTAAATGGATTCGGATTGAGATTTTTATGATTCGATAGCTTCGTTGGGTGATTTTAGACTTAGTATTGTGTCTGGAATGTAATTTGAAGGTCCGTGGTAGAATTACGCTTGAATTGGCGAAAGTTAGAAATTTGGCGATTTCGGTCGAGTGTGGAAAATTAGGTCTTGGGTCAGAATGGAATTTCAGAAGTTGGAGTAGGTTCGTAGTGTCATTTGTGATGTTTGTGCAAAATTTGAGATCATTCGGACGTGGTTTGATAGATTTCGGCGTCGTTGGCGAATTTTGGAAGTTTAGAAGTTCTTAGGCTTGAATTCGAGGTTGAATTGGTGTGTTGGTGTTGTTTTGGGTGTTTCAAAGGTTCGACTAAGTTCGAATAGTGATATATGACTTGTTTGAATTATTGGTTGAGGTCTTGAGGGCCTCAGGTGAGTTTCAGATAGGTTTGGACTGTGTTGTGCTCGTTTTTCTTATAATTTGGTGTCCTTTCTTCAAGCATAATTGATAATATATTGAACTAATGAGCTCCGATTTCTTTTTTGATTGAAGCATTAGATCTATATCGTAATTACGGACCCGTAGCAAAAATAATCGTCAAATTTGGACATTATGAGGAATTTATAGTCATTTTACTAAAAACAGGGTTGGTAGATTTTTCAAATTAATTACGAAATTGTCACTGACAACGTATTTAAAAATCTGCATTATTTGCAAATATTGAAACCAACATATCTCATTAATTATAAGGTCAAATTGAGTGATTTAAAAGCCTAACTTGACTATAATTTTACAAGAAATCCGTTAAAGGCATAAAAACTGAGTTTCGAGATTGTTTGGCTTGAGAAACGAGACAGAATAGCTGGCAGAAAACTATATAAAATAAGAGTTTGTTCATTCGGTCATATTTTGAGTTGAGGAGCTCGGATTTGGGCGATTTTGGAGGCGATTTTCAACATAGGTATTGGGATAAGTATTCTCTACTCGGTTTTGGCATGAATCTATCTTCGTTTTTTGGCTTTAATTGATGAGTTCAGAGTGAAATTGAGGGAGTTAGGGCTTGAGTTTTGGAGAGTTTTAGGTAAGGATTTGAGTGACCTAACGGAGTCCGATTTTGATAAATTTTATATGGTTAGACTCGAGAGAGGATGAGGGTTTTGATTCCTCCATTTTTTATTTAATTTGAGACGTGGGCCCGGGGGCCAAGTTTTGGCCGATTTCGAATTTTTGGCATATTTTTAGTTTTTATAGTGGAATTCGATTTGTTAGCCTATGTGGATGGTATTAATATGATTATGGTTAAATTCAGAGCTTTTGGAGACCGAGTCTAGAGACGAGGGCACCCTGGAGTAGGATTTTACGCTGCTAAGGTAAGTAACAGTCTTAACTCTGGCTTTGAGGGTATAAACCCGGAGAATTTGATATCGTGTGACTGTTTGGAGGTGATACTCACGCTAGGTGACGGGCGTGTGGGTGTATACCTCGAGGGATTTAGTCTTGGGTTGTCCCGTGAGGCCTAATGGCCATCATTTGTGTTTATGTATTTACTTGTTGTTGAACTAGTCTGCCTTCATGTTAGAGATCATGCTTAAGCTTTGGTCATGCTCAAGTTAATTGTACTCAGTCATAGAAATTATTGTACATGTTTACCTCAGTCTCTATTATTTTCTAATATGTTTTAATACTTGATGTGGGATGTGTCCCCTTATTTGTCGATGATGGTGAGGCTAGTTAGGTACATGATTGAGTGAGACCGATGGCCTGATTGTGAGGATATTAATACCATAGCACGTGAGTTATCCGTGTAGCACGTGAGTTGATCGTGCAGGTCTAGGTATTGATACTATAGCACGTGAGTTGTCCGTGTAGCATGTGAGTTAACCGTGCGGATCCAGGTATTGATATGATGGCCTGATTGTGAGCATATTAATACTATAGGGCGTGAGTTATCCACGTAGCACGTGAGTTGACCGTGCGGGTCCAGGTATTTATATCATAGCGTGTGATTTGTCCGCGTAGCATGTGAGTTTACCGTTTGGATCCAGGTATTGATATAATAGCACGTGAGTTATCCGTGCTTAGCGCTTGGGCTTTGGGAGCCCCTCCGGAGCCTGTACATACCCTTAATGAGCGCAGAGTGTTTAGTGTATTGAGTGTTGAGTGTTGAGTGCGAGTGATGAGTGATGGAGTGACATTGTTGTGAGGTTACATTTACTTTTGTTGTTGCTACATTTTATTTGTTAACTTTCTTTGTGGCATTTACTGAGTTATGGAATTTATCTGTTTATTCCTATTATTTTTAAATTGTGAAAATAAATAATTAGACTGTTTTGCTTAGCTCGCCACTACTGCTCAGTTCCTTAGTTATTTTTGTTACTATTGAGTCAGTTGTACTCATACTACACCATGCACTTTATGTGCAGATCCAGGTGAGTTAGAGCGCGGCGATCGTTGAGTTCAGGCCGGCTATTTGCGGAGACTGCAAGGTAGCTGCCAGCGTCCACAGGACCTTGTTACTCCTTTTGTCATTTCTTCTTTTAGACAGTTAGACAGTTCATATATCCTAGTTTATAGTTTTAGACGCTCATGACTCAGTGACACCCCGATGTTTGGGGCTAGCTTCCGTAGTTTATATTACTTATATTTAGAGTTGATTTAGTTTATGAGAATTTTAAATGTTGAAAATATTTTATTAAATTCTTATAATCAATTTATTAGTAATATTTTGGGAAGTAGGCTTGCCTTGTATCATGATAGGCGTCATCACGACCATAGTTAGATTTTGGGTCGTGACAATATTTAATGTCATAGTTCATGGTACCTCTCAAATATTTCATTACTCTTATCATGACTTGGGTTTTGAGTATATCTACTCAATCTACATACAGCATATGCTATATCAGGTCTTATGAAATTCATGAAATGCATTAGGTTACCAATAATTTGAGCATATTTATTTTGACTTACAACATCTCCCTTATTCTTTTTTAACTAACTACTAGCATCATAAGGAGTGCTTACAGGTACCACATCAAAATTATCAATTTTTTTAAGAATTCTTTCAACATAATGTTCTTGAGTCAACATCAAACTATTGCCATCTCTTATAATTTTCATGCCTAAAATAACACAAGCTTCTCCCATGTCTTTCATCTCAAAATTAGAAGACAAGAAAATTTTGATTTTACGTACCAAATCAAGACTAGAACTAAAAATAAGTATGTCATCCACATAAAGACAAATAATAATACATGTATTATCTACACATTTTGTATAAATACATTTATCTACTTCAATTGATGAAAACCCATCATTAATCAATACTTGATCAAAATTCCCATGCCGTTGTTTAGGTGCTTGCTTTAGACCATACAAAATTTTTAACAATTTACATATTTTATTTTCTTGGCCAGACACTATACAACCCTCAGGTTGAGAATATGTTAAGGATCATTATCCACAAGATAAGTATAAAAATCATTACCAAAATATTTTTCTTTCTTTGGTCTTTTGCTTCTTCTTAAATCCTCACTTTCAAAATCATTTTGAATAATTGGAACATGCAACATATTATCACTTGGAATAATAGGAGCATCAGAAATATTCTCAAATTTTAAAGGAAAAATATTTTCAAAAAATTCAGCATTTTTTGTTTCAACAATAGTATTGTTTTCAAGTACATCACTTTTGACTACTAAAAATCTATATGTTGAACTGCTTTCAGCATACCCAATAAATATACAATCAGATGTTTTAGATCCTATTCTTCTTTTCTTAGGATCGGGCAACACAACTTTGGCACGACATCCCCACACTTTCAAATATTTCAAATTAGGTGGATAGCCATTCCACAACTCATAAGGAGTTTTACCCGTTTTCTTATAGGAAATTCTATTTTTTAAATGACAAGCAGATAAGATGGCTTCACCCCAGATATTATCCGGGGTACCAGAACTAACAAGCATGCCATTTATCATTTCCTTTAAGGTCCTATTTTTCTTTCCGTTGCACCATTTGTTTGTGGAGAATACGGCGGAGTTTTCTCGTGATTATGCCTTCTTTCTCATAATAATCATTCAACAAATAAATTCACCACATCTATCGGATCTAACTCTTTTGATTTTCTTATCCAATTAATTTTCTACTTCAGATTTGTAAAGTAAAACTTAATCAAAAGCTTCATCTTTATTTTTCAACAAATAAACTTTTGTACTAGAAAAATAGTCTATAAAAGTCACATAATATTTTTCCCTCCTCTAGTCATAGTTTGTTTCAAGTCTCCTAAATCAGTATGGGTTAAACTTAATAATTCAGATTCTCTAATACTGAAGCTCATGATTTATTAGTTTGTTTAGCCTCGGCACAAACTTCACACTTATCAATATTTGAATAATTAGTATTTGAAATGAGACCTACAGAATGCATTTTCTTAATATAAGATAAACTAACATGTCAAAATCTAGCATGCCATATATTAAAAGAATCAATCAAGTAAGCAGAAGTACTAGCATTTTCATTTATAACATTGAGTACAAACAATCCATGGTTATAATAATCCTTGTCAACAAAATTATTATTCTTGGTCAACACGACCTTATCAGATTCAAAAGAAACCTTCACCCCCACTTTTCCTAATAATTCCACGTAGACCAAATTGGCTCGGATACTAGGAACATGCAACACGTATATTACGTGATTCTATTTAGAATAACACTAATATTAGCAATACATGTACTCCATTAATAACAACTTTATATCTTTTGACATATTTTAACATAGAGAATTCATTTTAGAAAAAGAATTGGAAAAATGATTCATATGCTTACATTTAATCTTTATTTATTTCTTATTTTGTTTATTTATATATATTTTATTTCCTAAATATGATAAATACAATTAGAATCCAGAATACTATAGTAAGTCAAAGAAGAAACTTTACTGTTGTGTCGATCCATGACCATGTCTTTCGACTCACATCAATATTTTTTCTTTTTCTCTTCTTTTTTAGTAGGTAATCAACCATTCTTGAGAAGAAAATTTTCTAGAAATAATACTCTTGGATGGATGTCCAGGAGGTATGTGTAAAGACCAAAGTAAAGTATTCAATGGATAAGAAATAATATTAGATAAACTGGAGATTCTTGACAAATTACACCAAAAAATGGATCTTGATATAATAAAGCCAAATTGATGGAGATCTCAAGGATCTTACTTAAAACTCAAATAATAAATATTACAATTTTTTTTAAAAACAAGAACACACAGCAAGCAAAGCCGATCAGGTTGGGGAACATACATACAATTATAGCGAAAAAGAAATGAAAATACTCGGAAAGAGGATGAAAAGGAGTTATAAGTCACGGAGATGGGGAAAATGATTGAAGAGAAGGGTTGAATATTAGTAGTAGGTTGGTGGGGGAGATGTTGACGGCGGTGGAGGTGAAGCATAGGTGACTGACTGCTCATACTTCACAGGTGGTGGAGGTGAAGCATAGATGGGTGTTTGCTCGTACTTCACAGGTGGTGGAGGTGAAGCGTAGGTGGGTGTTTGCTCGTACTTCACAGGTGGTGGAGGTGAAGCATAGTTGGGTGTTTGCATGTAGTATGTTGGTTGTGGAGGTGAAGCGTAGTTAGGTGTTTTCTTGTAGTATGTTGGTGGTGGAGGTGAAGCATAGGTGGCAGATTGCTCGTACTTCACAGGTGGTGGAGGTGAAGCATAGGTGGGTGTTTGCTTGTAGTACGTTAGTGGTGGAGGTGAATANTTTTGTGGGAGCAGGTGACTTGTAATACTTGGTTGCAACCGGTGCCTTGTAATAGTATTTTGAAGGAGTTGGTGACTTATAGTAATACTTTGAAGGAGCAGGTGACTTGTAATAATACTTTGAGGGAGCAGGTGATTTATAATACTTGATTGCAACCGGTGCCTTATAATAATGTTTTGATGGAGCTGGTGACTTATAGTAATTCTTTGAAGGAACGGGTGACTTGTAGTAATGCTTTGAAGGAGTAGGTGACTTGTAATACTTCGTTACAACAGGTGACTTATAGTAGTGCTTTGAAGGAGATGGTGAATTATAGTAGTGTTTTGATGGAATATGCGACTTGTAGTAATGTTTTGCAGGAGCGGGTGACTTGTAATATTTTACTACAACGGATGACTTATAGTAATGCTTTGAAGGAGCATGCGACTTGTAATATTTTGTTGGCAAGTGGGGTTTGTAATATTTTATTGGTGATGGCGACTTGTAATAGTCGTGCTTCGAAGGTGTTGGAGATTTGTAGTAGTGTAATGGAGAATGTGCAGCAGGTTTCTTGTAGTAAGGAGTGGGTACATCATACTTGGATGGAGATGGTGATTTGTTGTACTTCTTAGAGTTGTAAGAAGGTGAAGGAGAAGTATAGCCATAAGAGTAATCAGCAACAACAGTAGTGGCTACTAAGCAAATTGCCAAAGCAGCTGTTAGTAAGGGCCATTGGCCCAACTTCCCTAAGCTTGTCATTTTGATTTGCAACAAACTATTGCTGGAAAAGGGAAGGATAGAACTAAGACTTGTCTTGCATATTTGAGTAGAGAGCTCTGGTTTTTATACAACAATGTAACATCCTTCTCGACAGTAATGTAATAGCTTCATGGTTACCCACTACGCAGAGAGCAAAGTACAAAAAAGGACTTGATCAGTACAAAGTGGGAGGCATTATATGGTGACAAAAAATAATAAGAAAATCTCAATAAAAGTAGTTAAAGATTGACTATTTCTAAACAAACAGAACAAAGAAATGGGCATTTTCTTTGTTCTTTTTACAATGCCAAAATCTGTAAGTTGACTTATGATATAGAGTTTGACATTGCCCCTATTGTCACAGGGGTGATTTTAGTCAGTCCGAACCACACCCGTGCGGCAGTCAAGTTGCGTGCTTGACTCAGCCTTTCCCACACTTAGCCAAATTTCAGCAAGTTTAGCCTTCGACGAATTTTAGGCAGCAAAACAGTAAGGAACACAAGCCAATACGGGAAAATCCAACCTTTGCATTAATTTCGAAAACACACAAAGGAAACCCTCACTTACTACGATCACAAGTCGATCACAGCCCACTCTAGACGAAGAACACAAGTCATTCTTGGCCAACACTAAGACCTGTCCAAGCCTAGCCTTAGTCCCTTTTGAAACACCTTGAAACCCTCACGTTTCACTCTTGTTTCCCTGTTGTAATTCCACATAAAAATTACCCACACCATTATGCCTAAGTCCATAAGGCCCTATTTATAGAACATAGGCAGCCCTTAAGACTTGGCAGCACATTGACACTTGTCGTCGACAGCTTTTGCCACTTGTCGGGCTAAGTTTAAATCTGATCCTAACTTGTAGTTGACATCCCCAACTACTTAGGCCATTATACACGAAATGGGATCATGGATACAAGCATAATCAGTTCATGGGAGATCATGGGAGATCATGGGGACAAGGGGAGTTGAAATGTAACCGCCCACTACTTTGGCATGTGCCTTGCATGTGCCTTTTGACTTGGTCAGCTATGCTTCACACCTAATCTTGCTTTGTGCCAAACTTTAGCTCATCTTTGACATTTTTCCGCACCAATGTCTCACCCGCATACTGCCGCCATGACTTTGCCGCACACGTCCGACGTTGTTGCCGCCCGCACACTGCCTTGGCCTAGTTTTCTGCCTTGCCCATGTCAATGTCCATTTCCCTCGTGCCATTTCTTGTATTTTCATTCACATAGCCTTGCCTTGGCTATTGAAAGCCTTTTCCATTCACCCGCACATCCGTCGTGCCTTATCTTTGTCCGCACCTAGCTGCCACAACCCATAGTGCCATTGCCCACTTATTTTGGCGCGCATGTCGTGCCATGCCGCCCTAACATTGCCCACACTGTTTTGTCAAGCCCTTTCCACGCATGTCTCTCCCATGCCAAGACCTTGGCCAATAATTTCCCACAACAGCCCTCATGTCAATGTCTTGTCCGTCGCCCGCATGATCATATTGCCCGCGCATGGGCCAATGGCAAGGCCATCACGCCCAATCCTTGCCACAGTCGCGCCAACGCCCGATGTCAACGAATTGGGCCCTAACAAACCACCAACACCCTTTGAAATCGACGTCCTCGTCGAGCCAACTCAATTAATCAACCCCAAGGGGTTGTTGACATACAACGCCCTGGGTGCTTCCTTCACTTCTGCCACAATGGCATTTGCTTTCACCACTTGTTCCTGTCTTTCCGCAGCTAGCATTGCATTCACTCTCGCCTGCACCGGACAGTCCTTCTTCAAGTGTGGTCCACCACAAGTGAAACAGCCCTTGAACTTGCCGTTTCTTTCCTTTCCATAGGGAGTCTCCGCTTGCCTCCCATTCTTAGCAAACCCTTTTGTTTCAGCAGCTTGGCCCTTTCCATTCTTCTTCCATTCCCTCGCCTTGTCTTTTTTCCCATCAGATTTTGAAGATTCAGCAGGGTCACCACCTAAATTGAAATCCGCCAATGCATCTGCCGCCGCAATAGCCGTTGAGAGGTTGTGCACATTCTGCCTCCTCAACTCTAATTGCGCCCATCCCTTCAATCCGCTCATGAAGTAATGCAGCTTGTCTTCTTCTGCCATATTACTTACATTCAGCATCAAGGACGAAAATTCCTTGACATACTCCCTCACCGTGCCACTTTGTTTCAAGCGATGCAGCCCATCTCTTGCAACCCATGACGAGTNCTTCAACCCGCTCATAAAGTAATACATCTTGTCTTCTTCTGCCATATTACTTACATTCAGCATCAAGGACAAAAATTCCTTGACATACTCCCTCACCGTGCCACTTTGTTTCAAGCGACGCAGCCCATCTCTTGCAACCCATGACGAGTTGCTAGGAAGGAATTGAGATTTTAATTCCTTCTTCAGCATCTCCCAAGTTTCAATCCTTGGCAAACCAGCATTTTTTACTTCCACGACTCGTGTACACCACCACACTTTTGCATCATCCGTCAAGTACATAGGTGTAATGGTTACCTTCTCATCATCCGGCACACGAGCAGCTTGAAAATACTGCTCCATATCCCACAAGAATTTTTCCAGCTCTTTGGCACTCCTCGCACCACCATAGGCCTTCGGCTCCGGAATTCTGACTTTGGTGCGATCATCGCTTCTAAGGGTAGTATTCTGCATTTCCCTTCGAAGTTGATGCACCTCTTCACGTAGTTCTTCTTTTTCTTGGCGCACCAAGGCCATTTCTGCCAGCGTAGTTTCGTGTCTAGCCGCATAATCTTCCTCCAAACGTGCCATCTTTGCAAGAACAGAAGAATCAGATTCGATTTCAAGAGCCTGCCCCACAAGTGCTTCCAATTGTTCCACTCTTTGGCGCAGTTCTGCATTCGTGCCACCAGCCATGCCTTCAAACAGCACCTCGTAATCTGCCACTGGTCGTCTTGCCACCGCCACGAACCTGCCTTGCTCTGATACTATTTGTCACAGGGGTGATTTTAGTCAGTCCGAACCACACCCGTGCGGCAGTCAAGTTGCGCGCTTGACTCAACCTTTCCCACACTTAGCCAAATTTCAGCAAGTTTAGCCTTCGACGAATTTTAGGTAGCAAAACAGTAAGGAACACAAGCCAATACGGGAAAACCCAACCTTTGCATTAATTTCAAAAACACACAAAGGAAACCTTCACTTGCTACGATCACAAGTCGATCATAGCCCACTCTTGACGAAGAACACAAGTCGTTCTTGGCCAACACTAAGACCTGCCCAAGCCTAGACTTAGTCCCTTTTGAAACACCTTGAAACCCTTATGTTTCACTCTTGTTTCCCTCTTGTAATTCCACACGAAAATTACCCACACCATTCTGCCTAAGTCCATAAGGCCCTATTTATAGAACATAGACAGCCCTTAAGACTTGGCAGCACATTGACACTTGTTGTCGACAACTTTTGCCACTTGTCGGGCTAAGTTTAAATATAATCCTAACTTGTAGTTGACATCCCCAACTACTTAGGCCATTATACACGAAATGGGATCATAGATACAAGCATAATCAGTTCATGGGAGATCATGGGGACAAGGGGAGTTGAAATGTAACCGCCAACTACTTTGGCATGTGCCTTTTGACTTGGTCAGCTATGCTTCACGCCTAAGCTTGCTTTTTGCCAAGCTTTAGATCATCTTTGACATTGTTCCGCACCAATTTCTCACCCGCATTCTGCCGCCATGACTTTGCCGCACACGTCCGACGCCGCTGCCGCCCGCACACTGCCTTGGCCTAGTTTTCTGCCTTGCCTATGTCAATGCCCATTTTCCTCATGCCATTGCTTGTATTTTCATTCATATAGCCTTGCCTTGGCTATGATAGCCTTTTCCATTCACCCGCACATCCGTCGTGCCTTAGCTTAGTCCGCACCTAACTGCCACAACCCATAGTGCCATTGCCCACTGATTTTGGCGCTCATTCCGTGCCATGCCGCCCTAACATTGCCAGCACTATTTTGTCAAGCTCTTTCCAAGCGTGTATCGCCCATGCCAAGACCTTGGCCAATACTTGCCCACAACAGCCCTCATGTCAATGTCTTGTCCGTCGCCCGCATGATCGTATTGCCCGCGCATGGGCCAATGACAAGGCCATCACGCCCAATCCTTGACACAGCCGCGTCAACGCCCGATGTCAAAGAATTGGGTCCTAACACCTATCTCCAAAGAAATGCAACAAGAAAACATTGTATGCTCTTCTATACAACCAAAGACGCCATAAAATCAGATGTCAAAGTCATTTGAAAAAAATGAAACTATAAACATAACGTTTACATAACTTCTATAGCAACAAATATTTTAAGTGTTAAAATTAAAAATGGTATACATGTTATCAGTTTGGTTTGGATTCAGATCAACTACTTTTACTTTTTGGATTAATACCAAACCTAACCTAGTTGGATAATAAGCTGATGATAGGTTATAATTACGTATTTTAGTCGCTTATTACACTCTAATTTATTGCATTTTAGTTGAGTTTGAGCTTTAACCGCTAGTGTTTTGCACTAATTGGGTTTCTTATGTCTTGTAGGAGTGATTCTGAGCTATGTAGATGTTATGGAATGAATTCAAGTGATTTGAAGCTTTGAAGTCTGAGTAAAAGCCCAAGGAATTAAGCCAGAATCGTGTTCGGGATCAACGGATGACAGCTTAGAACGAAGAAAGAATCGAGAAGGCATATTGCGCACCATCTAATAAAATGCAAATAATATTTCGACCAAAACTCCATTTGGGCTCCACAATATATGGTTGGAAGGATAATTCAAAGAGCTACAACTTTCCTGTTTTATAATTTTTCAAACTCCCAACAAAACATGATGAAAAGTGCGCGGCCGTGCACTGACCGAGCATATAGGGCAGAAAGTGTGAAAAGTGCGTGACCAAGTGCGCGGCCGTGCACGTCCTGTCCGGGAAAAGTGTCCTTTTTCGCATAGGAGAAGGTATAATTGTTTGGGCCCGATCCTACTTGGTATGTATACATGGAAAATGGTATTTTGAGTATTTTTGACACACTTTGGACCTAAGGAGGCAAGAACACACTAGGAGCAAGACGGAGAATTCTTCTACGAGTTTTTCACTTCCTTCTTCCTATTTTCATTATTGGTTATGAATTCTAGTATTGTAGTTTTACGTACTATTATGAATAGCTAATTTGTTATCTAGGATTTTGATGGAACCTTATTGGAGCATGATTTTCCTGTTACATTAATATAGATTTGTTGTAGCTTTTTCTCTATTTGTTCAACTACGTTTATATTGTGGTTGGTTGAAGAGCTCTCAATCAATTGTGCCTATTTAATGTGTATTACTCGAGAGAGAGTGCATATTTAGGTAGTTGTTGAACAACATCACTCCTAACATATATGAGGGATCAATACGAAGGGTTTAAAGGTGGGATTAGGGATAACGAAACCTTGGTGTGATCCGAGTGAGCCGTAACTTAGTGCCAGCTAGCGTAGTTTGGAAGAATATCTGTAGTAAATTGTGGTAGTTACTCGGAAGAGAATTACGACACTTAGAGCGCTCATGATCGGTAGAGAAAACTTAGGCAAATTTATAAGAAACGTAGCGGAAAGAATTCTGACAATGGGAAAAATCATAACTCTAGACCTCTTTAGTCTTGTCTAGAATCCATCCTTGTTTGTTGATAATTTTACTGCTTTATAATATTTATTAGTTAATTAGTACAAATAAAAATCAAATCTTTATAATTAAAAAATTGTTTGGACTTGTGTTTCTTAGCAATATTGAACAGTTGTAGCTAAACCTCAGTTCTTTGTGGGATTCGACTCCGGACTTATAAACAGAATTATATTTGCAGCGACCGCTTAGTTCTTTTTATAACACATAGCTGGGCGTGATCATAAGCCAATTTCAGTACAAGAGATTTCAGGAGATTAAACAAAAGCAAGAACCAAAACAAACATTACTGTCAACTGATAAGGTTTGACTGACTTTGCTTGCCTAATTTATTTCGGAAACCAACGAGATTGATCTTTTTTGCTTCGGCTCGTCTATAGACATTTTCACATTTTTTGCTCAGATATGTTTAAAAACAAATAAGACAGTAACTCATCTCTCTCGACTGGATGAAAACCAGACAAAAGAAGTAGAGCATAGTGCAATGCCAAACATCTTGCTGAAAAATCAGTCAGCAGATGACTTATGGTTAGACGGTGCTTTCAACTTCTTCAATGGTGCTCCCTATGATCATACTCCAATTCTACTGAAATTTTAAAAACTTTGCTTTTCTCATTACATAATGCCAGCCGGGGTATACAAAATACAACATAAAAATGAATGTGCAAATCATATGGTCTTTTGTACTTCTGTACATGATTACAGATACATGCTTTATAGCACTATGCACATCTATAACAGCTTGTTTGGATGGTTGTTACACGTCGTTTCATACTGTATTGTATTGTATTGTATTGTAGTGTAGTGTATTGTATTGTATTGTATTGTATTGTACTGTATTGTTTGATGAATACCATGTTTGGATAGATTGTATCGTTTGCCGTTGTTTCATGAAATCATGCACCAGCAATATGAAGAATAAATTTGTAATATTATAAAGAAAAATTATGATACAGGATAAACTTATTATATAAAAAGGTAAGGTAAATGATAAAATAAAATTATTTAATAATAATGAAGGGTGAGATGAGAGAAAAAGACAAGATAACGACGCAACTACACCAAATCGGTCGTTACATAAACTAACAATGGCAGGAAAAGGAGAAGAGAGACCGAAAGCCGCAGCGGATGTCACTGCCAACCTCATGAACACCATCAACGAGGTTGACAGAGAAGACGAGGAGAATGTGACGCCAAGCGTTACACCCAAGCGAAGTGACTCACCTCCCCCTCATGGGAGTGTAACCGCTTCACGCGAAAGGAGGGCTTTCACGTCCACAACCGAAGAAGCGCCACCATCTATGAAGAAATTACTGGAAGCTTAGCTGACAAGCACTCTAAGAAACATCCTCGACAAACCCATTCAAGGGGCGAGTCGGAGTGCCGCACGAGCGGACGTTACAACAGCTGTCAACGAGCAACCCCCTCATCTCCCAACAGGTAACACTCACACTATTGTTGATGCAAGTAATGACGCATCTGCAGCCATTCTGAAGAAAATGGAAGAAACGGAAAACGAGAACAAAACGCTTTGTGACCAGATGAGGGAGCACCAAGAAAGGGTGGCTAAGATATCGGGCGCCCCGAAACTGTTACACCCCAAGTTTTCGTACGTGAGAGTACGTCGTAAGTCAATTGATGTAACCTGAGAAATAAGATTATATTTGGAAGCATATAAAGTAATTTAATCATGTTAACTTGGAGGTTACAAATATTTAAGATCTTGAATAACGATTACCAAGAGGGTTGGAAATCTTAGAAGCTAAACCAATTGAAGAAAATAAGTTTCGTCAAAAGTCGACGAGTTTGAAGTGTTATAACATGTACTTTAGGGTGAGACTATGGTTCATTACATGATAAGGAGGTTATTCGATGAGTTATTTTTTTGTATGATAGTCGTGTGCTACGTTTTTAAGTCAAGTTGTGGAACAAAAGTTGGCAAAGGTCTTCACAAGTTACATTCATAATGTGCTGAACATTATGTCAAATGTAACTGCGTTTTTCACCCAATATACTTGGAATTATTGGATGATATATCAACTAAATTGAATATATATGAGTCTAGTTTCCAACGCATTAAATCGTTCATCTATACGACGTCGGAATAGAGAGATATTCGCGTTTTAGTGAGACTGCGCCAAGCTGCTCTCTCTGCGACCCACATAGGCGGTCTAGATATGCTGATATATATCAGACGCCTCAACCCCCGTTTTAACTCGTTTATTTTCAGTATCTTCAGACCTTATACACCTTAAAACACTCTTTCAAGGTTATCTCTTGATCCAAGACCCAACCAAAGGGCAAACAACACCAAAGCAAGTGTCGGGAATTCCGTCGCGCTAGTAAGTTTCTTATTCTTCTAGTTGTTGCTGATTTTTGGGTGGTTCCAGCTCATGTGGGAGGTTGTTTTAATTGGTTTATGTTCTTTAAAATACTCTCCCATGATTTTCAGATCAACCCTAGTTTATTTCAAGCCTTGCAAATGATTACACCATATTTCAACATCAAAAGTTAGTTCTAGTTAAGAATAACACTTCTTTGAGGTTGTGTTGTCATTGAGGATAGTTGTGGGATGTGTTTTTCTGAAGTTTAGATATTTTGATACTTTTTAAGGTGATTATAACAGCCTACTATTTGTGCTTAAGCTTTGTTGTATGTTGGTTAAGTTGTTAGGATAATAAACTACAAGATAATACTTGAATTAGCTTAAGTCACTTCTATGGTGTTGTATTGTCATTGAGGGCTGTTGTAAGCTAAATATAACTTGTATTTCAACTTGAATCTACTATAGGAGGTATATATATTGTGTTCTTGCAGGTGCTTAAGGTTATCTTGATGTTGATTAAGTTAAATGGTTGGACTAGACATGAACTAGTGAATTAAGTTGCAAATTGAAGAAAGTTGGAGTTGTGGATTGTTTCCTTTGTTATAAATATGTGGTATAAGGATGGAATCATTTATGAATTACTTAATTATCATATTAATTATGCTCTTAAGTTAATTTAAGAAGTCTATAAGGGGTGATATGGGTTATACGGATTCCGGTCGATCTTGCCGCTCAAAATGATTGTTGAACTAATCGGAGAGCTTATTGTGAATTATATTATTGTTGTTTGGGCTGTTTCGTGACTTTTGGTAATATATGGGATGTAGTAAAAATTGGGGAGGTGCTGTCCGTTTTCTTGTAGAATACTGGGTTTGAAATATGAGAGTTACAATGCTTATATGATGACGACGAAGTCGGGTTACTCATTGTAGACGTAAAAAGATCATATTGATCTTTGTTGACGATTGGAGAGAAGATTGCAAAGGTATGTTAAGTCACTTCCTTCTTTCTTTTGGCATGATCTAAAGTGAAACGAACGTACATGATACGCTATTTCATAATGAATCTACTCCTAGCGACTAAGGCTGTCCATGTTGTTCTTTTCTTATAAAGTTATCCTAAGAAAGTATGTATGATGCTTGAATCCTAGTGAAGTTCATATTGATGGTATGATGACCATAATTTTAATCGAAGGTGCAACTACCTTACGTCACTACGAAAGGTTTAGAGCGTGATTCCATGAGTCCAGCATGCATTATATATAGTATCAATTTTACTCTACCGGGTCATGCTATAGTCGGCCGGGTACGACACCTATTGTGCAATCACTGATCAGTTGGGTTTACCGAGCTCCACATGGCCGGGTACGATTCTACTGAGTCTTATGATGGCTGGGTATGTTTTTACCTAGTCCTCTTTGAGGCGGGGTACGATATGATGATGATACCCACATAGGCGGATGTTTTTAAAAGATTATGCATATATATGTATCACGCATTTTATGTCACTATCTCTTAGAGGCACTCAGATGATGCTACAGGTTGTATCTCTTATATATCTCTTTACATTACTGTTCGCATTTATGCTTTTCTGCCTCACATACTCAGTACTTTACTCGTACTGACGTCCCTTTTTTCCTGGGGACGCTGCGTTTCATGCTCGCAGGTCCCTATAGACAGGTTGACAGTCCTCTTAGTAGGCTATCAGCTAAGCGGAAGGTGTTGCTGCACTCCACTTGCTACGGAGTTTCCTATTTGGTCAATATGATTAGGACATGTATTGACTGGTATGGCGGGGCCCTTTCCCGACCTATATGACACTTATATAGTCTTAGAGGCTTGTAGACAGCTTTTAGGTAGTTGGATACTTGTATGGACTTATAGGCCCGTATGTCACATGTATAAGTTTCTATATCATGTTTGGTCATCCTATGTCTAGTATGCACTTATATTATATTCTAGTTATCTCATGACGGCCCTTTTGTCCATTTACCCATGATATTACGACAGATATGTTATGTTGGTACTCAGTTAACTAGGGTACCGGGTGCGCGTCGCGGCCCATAGGTTGGGTCGTGAAAGAAACACCTACCAAAATGGGACGTCAGCCGGTTCGTCAAACAGCCGTACAGCGAGGAGGCCCCACATGCCATACCCAAGACCTTCAAAATTCCACTATATTTGAAAATATATGACGGCAGAACAGACCCCGAAGATCATATTATTCACTATGTCACAACGGTAAAAGGCAACAACCTCTCAAAGGAGCAGGTACCATTAGTGTTGCTGAAGAAGTTCGGCGAAACCCTAACAGGGGGAGCCTTAACATGGTACTCGCAGTTACCAGCACGGTCAATAATAACATTCGAGGAATGGCCGACAAGTTTGTCACCGCCCACACTGGGGTTAAGAAGGCGGAGGCCAGAGTAAATTACATATTCACCGTCAGACAATCACCCGGTGAGGGACTTAGTGACTTCCTCGCCCGATTCATGACTTCCTCGCCCGATTCAACAGAGTTAGATTGAGCTTGCCAAACGTATCAGAAGGGATGGCAGTGGCAGTATTCCAAAATGGATTGAACAGAAATGGGTCGAGGGAAACTAGAAAACTGCTGAGAAGACTCATGAAATATCCCCCCACCACTTGGGAAGAAATTCACAACGCCTATTGCGCCAAGGTGAGAGCAGACGAGGAGGACCTCAACGGTCCAACTCAACGATTAACATCAGTCCAAACGGAGTCGAGGAAAGATCGCCCTAATGATGGCCGAAGAGACCATTCAGGTCCGCGCCTCAACCGATACAGCCACCAACCATATGTTAGAGAGGCCATCCCACCATCTCCTCGCCATATAGAAGGGTCGTCCAGGCCACATATAGGGACTCAACAAAACGAAAGAGGTATTCCTCCACTCTTATCTGATCACAATTTTTTTGTTTCCCCTTCAGAAATAGTGTACGCACTAGAGAAGCTCGATCCAAAGGTAAAGTGGCCACAGAAGATGAAGTCAGACCCAAGTACCAGAAAGTCGAATGCCCACTATGAATTCCACCAGGAGCGAGGTCACAAGACCGAAGACTGCATGGCCCTACGGCAAGAAGTGGTGAACATGCTTTACCAAGGACACCAAAAAGAGTTGATGAGCGATCGAGGAAGAGCCAACTTCGGCCGCAGATGAGAACAACACCAAGGCCCTCCAAAGCCACCCTCTCCCGCCCGCACCATCCAAATGATCATCGACGGAGGCGATGAAGCAGCAATCAATCACGTGAAGTTCACCACGACACACAAACTGAAGCGGTCGATCACCCATGAGCGGTATGATGACCTCGAAGACAGTATCATCTTCCATAAGTCAGATACCTACGGTTTGACCTTTCCTCACTTCGATGCTCTTGTCATTACTTTATGTATTTTAGATACTGATGTAAAAAAGAATAATGGTAGACGACGGAAGTGGCGCTTGTATTATCCACCCTGAGTTCTCGCACAAATGAGACTCGAGGACAAGATAGTACCACACTGCATAACACTAACAGGTTTTAACAATGCTGTTGAGAGAACCTCAGAAGAAATAATGCTACCCATCTTGGCCGGGGGCGTCACCCTAGAAACAACGTTCCATGTCATAAACATGGGCACAACCTACAACGCCGTCATAGGGCGACCCTGGATACACGTCATGAGGGCTATCCTGTCCAGTTTATATCAATTAATCAAGTTCCCTACTCTATGGGGGATATTCAGCATATGAGGCGAACAACGCACAACCCAAGAATTCTATCGCATCGCCCAAGACTGTACGCACTCAACAGTTAAAGGGAACGGGCTCGGAAGCATAGCAATTACCAAAGTCGGGGTCCGAACCCGACGAACAGAAAGATGTCATCAAGGACGCCAACGTTGTGGAGGACACGGGGTAAATAGTAGAAGACCTCAACCTCATCCAAATAGAAAACAACGACCATAACAAAAAATCTTACATCGGCCATAAACTCTCAGAACCAGGTAAGTTTCATAAATTTTAACCGACAATGCCGATCTATTCGCTTTCTCCCATGCAGATATGCCAGGTATCCTGAAAGACATTACCATGCACAAGTTAAATGTAGATCCATTCTACCTGCCAGTACGACAAATAAGAAGAAAATTCAACATCGCAATCAACGAGGTCGTTCACGACGAGGTGGAAAAATTACTCGCCAATGGCTCTATCAGAGAGTCGAAATACCCCCAATGAGTCGCCAACGTGGCCATGGTGAAGAAAAAAATTAGAAGTGGCGCATGTGCGTGGATTTCACGGACCTAACAAAGCATGCCCAAAGGACTCTTTTCCGTTACCTCACATTGATCAACTCATCGACGCAACAGCAGGGCATGAGTTGTTGAACTTCTTGGACGCCTACTATGGATACAACCATATCCTCATGGAGGAGTAAGACCAAGAAAAGACCACTTCCATAACTCATCAAGGGACGTACTGCTATAGAGTCATGCTATTCGGTTTGAAGAACACAGGGGCGACCTATCAAAGGCTGGTCACCAAGATGTTCGAGGACCAACTCGGCAAAACAATGAAAGTTTACATAGACGATATGTTGGTCAAATCCAAAAGAAAAGAAGACCATATCGACCATCTGAAGGAAGCCTTTGATATACTAAGGCAATACAGCATGAAGCTAAACTCCGAAAAGTGTGCTTTTGGCGTAACTTTGGGCAAGTTCCTCGGCTTTCTAGTGTTGCAAAGAGGTAACAAGGTCAACCCCGACCAGATCAAAGCCATAGAAGGAATACCTAAAGTGCTGACCAGTAAAAAACAAGTACAAAAACTGATCGGTCGTATAGCTACCCTATCGAGATTCATCTCACGATCTTCCATAGATGCCACAAATTTTTCAACGTGCTCAAAAAAGACAATGGGCTCCAGTGGAACTCAAAATGCATCAAGGCCTTAAGGGAACTAAAAACATATTTGTCCTCGCCTCCACTACTCGCCAAAGCAGAACCCGGTGAACATCTCCTGATATACTTGGCCGTATCAGAGGTCGTAGTAAGTGCAGTGTTGGTCCCCGAAAATAAAAGTACGTAGTCTCCAATTTATTATATCAGCAAAACCGTTGTCAACGCCGAAACAAGGTACCCCGACCTCGAAAAGTTGGCTCTAGCATTGGTCATAGCTTCACGAAAGCTTAGACCCTATTTTCAATACCACCCCATATCGGTGGTCACGACCTTCCCCCTAAGAAGAATTCTACATAAGCCCGAACTATCGAGGAGACTGGCCAAATGGGCCATAGAATTGAGCGAGTGTGATATAACATATCAGCCGCGAACTACGATAAAGTCGCAAGTACTAGCCGACTTCGTCGCCGACTTTAGTACCAAAATAATGCCCGAAGTCGAGCAGGAAACTTCTCATACCTCTCCCAATTTACCCAACCTATGGGTCCTATACACCGACGACGCTTCTAACGCGTCAGGTTCTGGACTGGGACTCATACTCGAGGTCCCAATAGGAGAAGTCATCCACCAGTCCATACGGTGCCCCGATATGACTAACAATAAGGTCAAGTACGAGGCCGTAATTGCAGGACTAAAGCTAGCTCTCAAGTATGGAGCACGACAAGTCGTCCTTCGATGTGACTCACAACTCGTCGTCAACAAAGTCACATGGACTTTCCAAATCAAATAGCAGAGGCTACAAAAGTACCTGGCAAAAATTCATAAATAACTGCCAAAATTCGACGAATGCCAACTCGATCAAATACCTCAAGCTCAAAACATCGAGGCAAACTCCCTCGCCAAATTAGTAGCAGCAACCAAAAACATAAGTGGAAAATAAAATATGGTCACCCTCCTCCACTCGTCAATAGGACAACTTGAGTTACACTCTGTAAACTTAACTTAGGACTGGCGCAACCGTATTATAACATATTCGTAGGAGGGAATACTACCATTAGATAAAAAAGAAGCCAAAAAGCTTCGAATGCAGGCGGCTAGATACAGTATCATCAACCACGACCTATACAAAAGAACGTATGGCGATCCTTTGGCGAAATTCCTAGGACCGAACAAACAAGACGCGTCCTTGAGGAAGTACATGAAGGCCACTGCGGTGCCCATACCGACAATCGAGCCCTTGTCAGATGCCTCATACGAGCAGGCTATTATTGGCCCACCATGATGAAAGAAGTCGCTGTCTTCGTCAAAAAGTGCAAGCAATGCCAGAAATACGCTCCTATAATACACCAAGCGGGCGAGCACCTCCACTCAGTTACATCGCCATGACCATTCATCAAATGGGTAATGGACATCGTTGGACCACTTCCAGCAGGACGAGGTAATGTGTGTTTCCTTTTGGTTTTAACTCACTGCTTTTCCAAATGGGTAGAAGCAGGTGCATTTGCCCAAGTACGCGAACAAGAAGTTATTGTGTTCACCCAAATACGCGAATAGGAAGTTATCATATTCATATGGAGGAACATCATATGCCTATTCGGCATCCCCAAAGAAATCAGCTGTGATAACGGACCGCAGTTCACCGGGAAAAAGACCGTCGAATTCTTCAAAAAATGGCACATCAAGTGAATACTCTCCACGCCATATCACCCTGAAGGAAATAGCCAAGCCAAATCCTCCAACAAAATAATATTAAACATCATGAAGAAGAAACTCGAAGACGCCAACGTACTATGGCCAGAACTACTACCAAAAGCGCTATGGGCATACTGCACCACGCCGAAAACAAGCACAGAAGAAACACCATATTCACTAGTCTATGGGACTGACGCAATGATACCAGTCAAGGTCGGGGAACCAAGTTTGAGATACTCCAATGAGAGCGGACCAAGCAATGACGAGAACAGAAAGCAAGACCTCGACGAAGGAGAGGAGCGTAGACATATGTCTTACATAAGAATGATAGCCCAAAAATAGCAAGCAGAACGGTATTACAACAAAAAGGCCAAAGTTGGACCACTCAAAGTCGGGGACTATGTACTCAAGGCCAAAACACAGGCGAGGAAAGACCCAAGAGAAGGAAAACTAGGAATCAATTGGGACGTACCATACAAAATCACAGCAGTAGCAAACAAAGGATCATTGCAGCTAGAAACAATGGAGTGAAATCTACTACCAAACAATTGGAACATCGTCCACCTCAAATACTTCAATTTCTGAGAACGGACTTCCTCCAAGTCGTACTTTTTTTACCTCACCCAGGTTTTATCCCAATTGGGTTTTATCGGGGAGGTTCTTAATGAGGAGATGAAGGAGATGCCTCGAAGTTCAAGTATATGATTTACCGCTCCGCCTATCGACTACGACTCCAGGCCAAACGATGAAGGGACTAGGAAGATTGGAACTTCTCAAATGTATGTATGGAACAAACAGAAACATGTAATATTCTTCAATGAATGAATAAACAAAACAGCATACTACATTTTTGCACAACTCCACCAAATCGTTCCACATTCTACACTTCACATTCGACCTCGCTCGAATTACTTCACATTCGACCTCGCTTGAATTACTTCACATTCGACCTCGATTGAATTACTTCACATTAGACCTCGCTTGAATTACTTTACATCTGACCTCGCTCAAATTACTTCACATTCGACCTCGCTCGAACTACTTTACATTCAACCTCGCTCAAATTAGTTCACATTCGACCTCGTTCGAACTACTTTATATTCGACCTCGCTCGAATTACTTTACATTTGACCTCTCTCGAATCAATCAAACCTCGACCTCATTCGAGCTAAATCACATTCTACCTCAAGTCAGCCTGCGCTCGACGCCGCCAAAATCAACATCACATACAAACAACCGGAAAGTTAGGGACTGCCACACATAGCAAACGAAAAAAGAGAACAGGAATCCAAAAACACGTAGCAAAAAGGTGATTGTTCCATTTCAATTGTTGGATCACAGTGCTTTTTACATAGGGCTCGAGGACGCCCTCAAAAAAAAATAGCAAAGAAAAAACAAAAATTAAGTACAAAGGCTTCACGCTGCATCATCCCCATCAACATACTCTTCATCATACCAAGGATCAGAGGCAAGCCCATCCACGGTGTCGTTATCGTCCCCGCTGGGCGTACCAGGCTCGTAACCACAAGCTTCACGAGCTGCCCGTGCCTTGACACGAACGCCTTCAATCTCCTCCTCGAAAACCTTCCCGACAGCCCTCAAAGACTTGTACATGTCAAGTTGAGCCTCAGCGTGAACCCACATCTCATACAACTCTCGTGATACACTTGGGTTAGAAGAAGTATGAGAAGTATACGGATGGGCCAATTGTCGCTCTTTCTCGGCCTTCAAGTGATGACCTGCTCGTTCAGCCCAGATAACTCCCCTTCTAAATTCTCTACCCGCTCCTCCAACCTCGCCACCTTGAGAACCGACGTCTCCGCCACGCTATCCTGCTCGAACCTACAAACGCGCAGGGCCCCTTCCAAAGCTGCTGCCTCCGCTACGGCGGCCATTCTGGTCATGTCCGCTAGATTCAGCTCTACGACCTTAGTGCTCAATATCTCAAGTCGGCAACCCTGACCTCGCTTTGGTTAAGCTCGACCTTCAAGGACGCCATTTGTGCCAGGAGATCTTCATTCTCGACCATTACCCCTTTACTCAATTCAAGTTCATCTTCCTTAAACCTCTGTGTCTCCTCTAATACGTTGCATCGACAAATAGCTCTCATGATCTCCTTATCTTTCTCCTTCAATTCTTCGTCCCTCCTCTCGATCTCATCGCGCAACACTTGGAATTGGCCATCCTCGCCAACACTCTTGACCATCTTCTGATACTTGGTACGATACTCTCTATACTTGGACTCTATCCTCCTATAGAGAGTAACCCTCTCATCCTCTCTCCGGTCGCGCCCGATCTCCAAGATGAGAGTCTGATGCACAGAAGAAGGCAAGTCAGCAAGAATAAAACAACACTTATGAAACATATAAGCCTAGGAGAAAAGAAGCAAAAACTCACCCGCAAATCGATGCCCGATATGCCTAAGTACAGGTCTGTATCATTCAGCGTCAGCTATGTCCTGTTTTTAGCCTCCGCACACAAAGGAGAAAAAGACGGCACCGCCCGCTCTGAGTTGACCAGGAGGTTATAAAAAGACGGCACCGCCCGCCAATTGTCACACCTCCTTTTTCACCAGCCGATAAGGGTAATAAGGGAGTTTTTCCACTTAAAGTGACATTATTCGGATTTGGGATTATTTTTGTTTTCAGAGTCGCCACCTGGATTTTTGACGATGTTTCGGGACACAGTTTTTTGAAATCCCAAACCGAGGAAATTTAGACTTTGTTTTAAGTTGTCTGCAACCAGAAATCCGAGTAAGGAATTCTTTTAACCCGGGAGAAGGTGTTAGGCATTCCCGAGTTCCGTGGTTCTAGCACGGTCGCTTAAATATTAATATTTGGCCTAATTATCTAATTATTTACATATTTTTAAACCTATTGTGCTTTTTAGCCTTTTTCACTTTTTAGTCGCTTTTAATATTTATGGATTTATCTGGAAACAAGTCATGATGGCGTACACTTTTTTGTTTTTGGACACATCATAACTGTGCCACATGAAATGCACCCGCAATTACAACACGTGATTTTTATTAAAATTTGAAGTTGAAGACGGGGACATGAGTTGTCGCACCCGAATGTAAATTATATGATCATGACTATGGTAATGACGATTAAAAATTCCTATTTGAGGCGATATTCAATTATTCTCTAAGTTTTCTATTTGAAGGAACATTTTAGTTTTAAAATTAATTAGGACGTTTTATGGATTTATCTTGGACAAGTTACGATGACGTACACTTGTTGTTTTTGAATGCATGGTAATCACGTCACATGAAATGCACCCGTGGTTGCTATATGCGCTTTATTAGTTGTTTGGAGTTGAGGGTCGGGGGCATGAGTTGCCACTCCCAAATGTAGTTTAAGGTAATTTTTGAGGTAATAGTTGATTCTTTTCCCAAATTTCAACCTAAAGATGTATTTTTCAACCTAAAGGATATGTGGAAGATTGTTTAAGCTTAAATTCTAAAGGACACAAATCTTGGGCGATGGCCATATTTATCCTAAGTTATCATTTGACTCTTTTGGCCAAACCTATTTTTTGCTAATTTATAGGGAGGTCACTAGTTTAGGAAATCCAATTAAGTGCGGATAATCTTTACTTTTCAGTCTGATGAATAACCAGGAAATATGGTAATCAAAATACATATTCATTCACACATACACTTATGAGCATAACACAATAGATTTTCTATTTTTAGGCGACCTAAACATAAATCCAAAATACTCATTAATTTTTTAAATGGGTTGGCAAGGCAAGATCATACTACTTTTCAGAACTCATATGATTTCTAGAAAAAGATCGAACCACAGGCAATCTTATTAATTTTTGAGACAATGATTCTTATCAATTTTAAAACAACCTGATCTCATGTTTCTAAAGGCTTAAAATTCACACATGTATACATTAATTTTTCGCAGATTTATAAGACACAAAATAGACGGAATATAATCTACTAACTTTATTTATGTCGAAAATCTAACTGAACTTTGAGGCGACCATTTTTCGAGATCAAACGAAGTGTTTTTTACAGATTTCACATACATTCTTTGCGTAATGTCATTTTCAGAATAGATGGAATGTAAATTCAAATTTTAGGAAAAAAAATGAATAAAACTGAAATTAAGTGTACAGTCCAGTCCTTATTACAACTAAAAGTATATATAAAAAGTTGTAATTATGCTATTACATTGTTCCTAATTAAATATACAAATTCTAATAATAAGAAAAAAATAAAAAATAAAAAGAACAAGGTTAGTTGATGCTCCTGTGAAAGCCAGCAATTCATGCTTTTAAGATATGTGTTCTTCAGCTTTTAGTCCCAACTGGACCATACAGAAACTCATAAGCACTGTAAAAGAATGAATTTGATCATTACAGAGATCAGATTCGACTCTTTACATGCTACTCCCATAGTGACATAAGATCTAAGTCGTCCAAACTAACATATATAAGCAACTTATGGGGGTTAATTTGACCATTTAAAGGGTCAGATCCACTATCCTTTAATGCTAGCTAATGACTCTATTATGACTTCATGGATATAGAATTGATCACAGAAGCCTTTAAGAGCTAACTAGACTGTTATAATCACACATGGATGAACCACCAGGTTTTGACAAGTAATCACAGGTTCACCAGAAATAAAGGCAACATGTTTTATGCATTTTTTCACAGAGTCAATCTGACCATAAGAGGGAGTCTAATTCAAACCCAGAGATGCAACCTTGTTTTCCATTTTCAACAACCATACCAGTACTTTAAATAGTATTCATTTGGACACTTTGACTATTCTTGGCCTTTTTAGAGAATGAATTAGACCATACAAGGGTTCAGATTCTTTACTCTAAAGCCCTTCTTAACTACATGTTGTACACCCTTTAAAGGATGAATTTCATCCATTTATACTACTTTTGTGCACTATCATGGGGTGAATTTGATCATTAACAGGTCAAATTCATCTACCCTAGTGCTAATACTAACATATCTAGAGATTTGCTTGTTGAATCTCTTTATTGACCAAAGAGACTCAATTGAAAAGCATATTTTTTGCACACTTATAGAGAGAACCTGACCATAGAGAAGGTCAGATTCTACACCTTAGTGAAGCCTTATTTTTTAATATAGAACTATGAGTATTTACCATATTTTTATACATTTGTCCTGAAATATACAGAATATTTCAGCAAAGAAATACCAACAAAACAAAACAGTATTTATCACATTCACAGGTTCATTAATATGCTAATAAACATCTATACAGTCACATTCACATAAAACAGAAGAGATAACCTCATTCATCAATGATAACTAGTTTAAGCAGGGAGAAGAAGAAGAAGATTCTAGTTCAAGAAATTTCATTAAGAAAATATGAGTTAATATATACCTTTTAAGAGAGAAACAACAAAGAGACTTGAGCAAATAAAGGTCATGTATGAAAATGAACAGCAAGAAGGAAGAGAGATCAGCAACAGCAAACAGAAACCCCAAAGAAAACCAAACAGTCCAGCAAGAATACACCCAGAAATCTTGAGTGTGAATGTTTGAAGGAAAACTTCCAGAAACCCAAAATTCAAAAAAGAGAAGATAGCAACTGAACTAGGCCATCTACTTATGAACTTGTTTTCCAAAAGGAAATCAGATTTTTCTAATAGTACTCTTCTTTTTCAAAACCTTTTAAGTGGAAACAGTATTTTTGAATAGGAAGGATTCTGTATTCCAGCAGCTCAAAAGTGTAAAAATGTAACCCCTTCATCTCTAAAAAGAGGGGCTATTTATAGGATATTTGGGAATGGGATATTCTTTTGAATATTCCCTATCCAAAACTGAAAAACAACACTCAATAGTACATAGGTCAGTTGTCAACCCTATCTTTGGGATAGCTCCCCCTATTCTAAAACTTTCCTCCTTAGAAAAATACCCTATTAACCTTAAGAGCCTGATTTCCTAAACTGAGTTACCTAATGTACCCCTTAGAGTCCCTGAATTTACCATTAGGTAACCAGGGTTGAGTTGCTTGAGTTATCTATTAATTTGGGTTAGTTGATCCCAATTAGTTACTTTAGTTCTATTAGTTGTTCTTAACTATGGTTAACTTAATTAATTAAAGGTTAGTGTATTAAGTTCCTATTAGTCAACTAGGTTTAGCTTGTTACTTAATGTAAATCAATCAATTTAATTCCTTAACCTAAGTTAACTGATTTAGTTTAATTAAGTCAACTTAATTACCTAAAATCAGAAACTTAACTAATTATCAAGCCTAGGTTAAATGATTTTTTTTAGTTAATTAGTCCTAAACTAATTACCTTAGGCAGATTTTAGGACTTAGTTAGTTGTTTGAGAGACTATTAAACTAGGTTAATTTATTAAACAAGTGATTATAGGAAACTATTGTTAACTAAATTAGTCTTGATAAGTCTAGGTTAAACCCTGACCAAACACTGTCTTAGAACTGAGTTTTAGCCTAATTGGTTGATTAGTTTCAGGTTAATTAACTACTTTAGATTAATTAAGCTGAACTTCTTAGACTTAGGTCAATTGTATTATTACTTAGTTCAAATGCACACTTAATTAGTCATGCATAATTGTCTCTTCATTATCTAATTAAACTATTACTTGATCGATTAATAATCGATTGAAACTAAAGTTGAAACCAAAAGAAAACAAAAAAAGACAGAAAGTATAATTAGTATAGGCATGCCTATTCAACAAACAAAGCTAACAATTCAATTAAACCAACAACATGTTATTGAAACAAAAAAGTTCATGAACTCTTAAACCAAATCAGTAATCAACCTTTAAAACAAAAAGACTTATTAATTGAGAAAAACGGGGAACGAGGGGAAAACAGTCCGGGAAAACATAAGAATCTCCAACCACTGAAAAACTTAGAAAATAAGGCACAGATTAGGTACGCATGCATATTTAGAACTAACAGGCCAAGAAAAGAAGATATTCAACAAAAACCAATCTCAAACCAACGACTTCAAACTAATCGGCTAAGGTAAACAAAATCTAAAATGGTTATTATACCATCGACTCATTCATTTTAAAGATCTAAACTAAATCAAGAACAAACAAATACTAGATGAGAACAGTGCAACATAAACAAATGTATCAAAACAGTGAGGCATACGATTTCATTTTCTTAAAACGAAGAAATGTCAGAAAAGAAAAAGGGGGGGTGAGGGATACCGCAGGGTGTTGGCGGATTCCGGCAGGGTTTGGAAATGATCCAAACCCACATGAATCAATAGCTCTCATAAAGAGTTGTTGACTCATGTAGCTTTGAACCATTAGTTGTTCTTGATTCGGTCGTACATGGGGTTTTAGGGTTTCAGAATTCTTAGATCTAAGATCGAATGATTTTGGGTGGGATTTTGGTGGAATCAACGACGGGAGGTGACTGAGGAGGAGGAGGAGATTGTCCGGTGAAGATTTGGTCCGTATTGGGTGAAGCTCCGCCGCCGGAGGCGATTTTTGGTAGGCAGAGGGTGGCGGCTAGGGTTTGGTATTTAGAGAGATGTGAGAGAGACGGACAGGGGGGTGTGAGGCTTTGGTGAAATGAGAGGGTGGGATTTAGTTTGGACACTTGTATAGTTTAGAGGGGGGAGTTTAGGAGCCGTTGGATCAAATCGATCCAATGGCTGGGATTGGACGGGACAAAACGATGTCGTTTGGGTAATATACAGGGTTGGCCGGGTAATGGGGTTTGGGCTTGGGTCGGTGCGGGTAATGAAAGGGATTTTGGGCTGAGTTGTTTGAGTGTATAGGGATTGGGCCTGGGTATTTCTTGGCCCAGGTCCGATTTTGACTTTCTTAACTAATTAAACTAATTAATCTAATCAAGTTAAAATCTAATTTAATCCAAAAATATAGTAATTAATTTAGACCTTACTTTTCATCTATTTACAGATTAATCAAGAATAAAAATGACCAATTTTATATTCCTAATTAATCTATGATTTATTGAGTAAAAATGATTAATTTTAGTAATTAGTTATTAAAACTACATTATATTAAATAACCATCATTCGTCTATTATTTAGTTAATTATAACTTTATGATTCCTTGATGATAGTGATGCAATTTTTAACAATTTTAAAAGATAAATTATGGATATGTCAAAAAAAATACAAATCTTTCACAATTAATCACTGAAAATCAACAAAAATTCATAAAATCAATTGATTTATTGAGATTTTTATAGGACGATATGGCGAGTAAAAATCACATGCTCACACCAATTAGGACCCTCCGTCCTTTTCTCTACACGAGTAGCCCTCTCCACAAAAGTCCATACCTCCTCAGGATCGACGTCTGAGCCAGAATCGACATAACCTGCAGGAACATCATTACCTCTCACAGCCGCTGATGATGAGCCACCTTCAGCAGCCCGCATAAGCTCTTCGCCACTACGAACCCCCTCAACCCTAGAGGGCCTCTTCTTTATAGCAGCACTCATCGTAAGAGCAGCCTCCACGGGTGGTGAAGACCCCGACCTCACCTCCAAAGCCATGATTCTCTCCGGCTCATCATCAATAACGGCCTTCCCAATCTCCACCCTTTGTCTTTTCCTCGGCGATGTCTTCTGATAACTAGGGATTTTAACCTACTATTTACTCTCTTTTGCTTAGGTTTTGGGGCAAAAATGCGTTAAGGTATTCCCAAAGACTAACTCAAGGTGCTTACTTGCAGATTTTGGTCAAAATGAAGGAAAGAGGCCAAAAAGAACTTAAAAAGGATCCAATCTTGCACAAGTCCTGAACTCTACTGGAGCGCTGACAGCGCTAAATTTACGCTGCAGCATAAGCTCTTCCGCTGAGGCGGATTACTGAGGGAAGCCACGGAAGTAAGGTTCAGAGAGATGAAATTGGACTCACTTGGACCGCTGACCTTATCACAAAAGCGCAGCTGCGAAGCCATTGGCACGGCTGCAGAGAAAATTTCCCTGGGAGCGGAAGTGGAGAATCATAGAACCTGCAACCTTGGGCCAACCATGAAACGCGGTCAGCGTTTATTTTACACGGCCGCATAATTTCCTAACGCTGAGGCGGTAAGAATTTTGCTGGGAGCAAAATCAAGGTTCAGAGAGTTCAAATAAAATTCAAAGTGAAGAAACGCGGTTCGCGAAAGTTTTATGCGGCCGCGGTTAAGTATCACGGGGGGGCGATTGCTTTTACTCTGACAGCGAAGTCCAGCCTAGGCCAAGTCCAAACTTGAAGAAACGCAGTCCGCGCTCATTATGCTAACAAGGAATTGGGGTGAATTCAAGAGATTGATAGCTCCAATTAAAGGGTTAAACCTAGAGATAGTAATACCCGACTTGAGCCAATTTCACTTGCATTGTTTGAACTCCCAATTAGGCTTGAGAAAGCCAATTCGGGCAAAGTCACCCAAACTACCGAGAGGTATAGGGTGAGTAATTGAGTGTAAGGTTACATCACGATCCCAGATAGAACAAGTTTGTCCTAAATTCTAGATCCCATTAGACACTCGCCTAGGTGTAAGTCACTTCCCTAGTGCCCATTATCAATTGAGAAAACCCTTACAAAAACATTATACTTAGCTTCTTCTTACTAATCAATAGCAATACTATTAGACTAGAATCAAACCAACTTATGACTAGAAGTGTAATTAAAGACAAAATACATAGCTAGGTCGGATAGGAACCCAATTCCCATCTTATAACTCCCTGTGGATATCGATCCCGACCTTTCGGGTAAAAGCTACATCGACCCCTCCTCGTCATTCCATAGTGGTGCAGGGTTGGAGCCGATCACTTTTTGGCATCGTTGCCGGGGAGTTAAATGGTTTTGGCTATCTATCTGACTAGTTGTGTGTATTCTTTTTCTTTATTTCTATTTTACTAACTTGTGTGTTTTAATCATCTAGGTACAAATGGCTGATCCTCTTGGAAATGTTCTCCTAGAGAGGAGGGAGAAGATAATGGCGATGATGAGGTGCATCTAGTACCTCAAGCTCAAAGAAGAGGTTGCCAGGCCAATGAAAATATTCCACACCCTCCCACACCTCCTCCAAGAGCAGCTCCTCGGGTGCTTCCAAATGAAGGATATGCTAGTGCGATTGTCCCACCCCGAATTCGGGCGCGCAATTTCCAGATTACAAATGTGATGTTGATGTTATTGGAGCAGCGAGGGTATTTCACATGTGCTCTCCATCATAATGCATATAAACATCTAAAGGGATTTGTGGATACCTTTTGGGGAAGCAAACAGACAAACGTGTCGGAGGATGCATTGAGGCTTAGACAGTTCCCTTTTTCACTTAGAGGGAAAGCATTGGACTGGCTCGAAAGACTCCCCAACCATTCCACCACTACGTGGGATGAGTTTACGGATAAGTTTATTGACAAGTTTTTCTCACCTGGACATATGGCAGCCTTAAGGGATGAAATCTTAGCTTTCAAATAGGAACTCAATGAGCCCCTTCATGAAATATGGGAGAGATATATAACTATGGTCAAGGACCAATAATGACATGACAGAAGCTATGATCCAACAAACATTTTACCGGGGTATAGACACGACCAATCAATGTGTGGTGAACCAGTTAGCTGGGGGGAATTTTATGAAACTGTCTTATGATGAAGCCTATGATATTCTTGATGAAATGGCTGACACTTATTCAGCATGGCAAAGTCGGGCAAATGTTCCTCAAGGTGACCGGAGTGTGATCAATCTTCATAAGGAACTCCAAGACCATGGAAAGGCCATCGCTAAGTTAACAACAACTATGAACAAACTTGTCAAAGAACAACTTCAGAAAATCCAAGGACCAAAGAAAGTATGTGCAATGGAAGGGGTCAATCTAATGGTCAACAGGAGAAGACGACGTGGCCAACAAATGCAAAGAAACAATGATCGAAGTGAGCAATGTGTAAGTGGTTACAACAATGATGATTCATATGATGACCGAGTGAGGATGTGATGTATGCAAACAACTATCAAGGACAATGGAGCAATGATCCAAACCAACAGTGGAGATCTCATGGGAATAATCATAATTGGAACAATCAAGGGCAAGGAAACTGGAACAACAACAACTCAAACAACTGGGGAACAATAATAGAATTGGGGTGGCAACAACAATTGGAATGGCAATAACAACAGCAATTGGGGTGGAAATGGAAATCGGGGGCCGGGCTTTCAAAGGCCCCCAATATCTCAACAACCCAACAATCCTCCTCCGTATCAATCTCAAGGTCAAAGTTCGTCAAGCAATGATATGGGCCGGATCGAAAATATGTTCAAACAGATGATGGAGAGAACTGCCGATTGCGATGCTCAAATTACCTCCCACACTACCTCTATCTGCAATCTTGAGGTCCAAATAGGTCAAATATCGCAAGCTTTAAACACTCGCCTTAAGGGGGTACTACCTAGTGACACGATATAAACCCGAAGGGGCAGGAACAATAACAATACTGGGCATGCGATGGCGGTGACCACAAGGAATGGTCGAGGTCGTGAAGTAAGTACCTCCAAGCAAAAGAGAGTTGTGTGTGATGATGATAAAATACAAAATGATGATGTTCCTATAGTTGATGATCAAGTGAGTGAAGAGAAATTGAATGGTGAAGTGAGGATTGATATAATGACAATGAGGAGGAGACGCAAAATGACGTGAACCCGTCTAAGGAACACGTAATAGACATACCGGAGCCGGTAGTGCCAAAAGCCAAGGCTCCTTTGCCAAGGCCTCCTCCACATTATCCTCAAAGACTGGAAAAGTAGAAAAGTGAAACTCAATTCAAGAATTTCATAGAGATGATGAAGAGCTTGTCAATCAACGTGCCATTAGTGGAAGCTCTTGAGAAAATTCCAGGATACGCCAAGTTTATGAAAGACTTGGTGACTAAATAGAGATCTATGGAATGTGAGACCATCAAAATGACTCACCAAGTAAGTTCCATTATGAACTCGATGGCTCCCAAGCTTGAAGATCCTGGCGCATTTACAATCCCTTGTACCATTGGAAGTGCGGATTTTGCAAAGGCATTGTGTGATTTGGGTGAAAGTATCGAATTGATGCCTTACTCCGTCTCAAAACTTTGGGTATTGGTAAACCAAGAGCAACTTCAATGAGATTACAAATGGTGGTTAGAACAATGAAGCGGCCCCTTGGTATTATTGATGATGTTTTGTACGGGTCGACAAGTTTATCTTGCCTGCTAATTTTGTGATCCTCGACTGCGAGATAGACTACAAGGTGACTATAATCTTGGGAAGGTTGTTCCTAGCAACAGGGAAGGCCTTGGTGGATGTTGAAGCATGTGAGCTCACCTTCTGGGTGGCGATGAAAAGGTTGTCTTCCACGTGTGCAAGTCAATGTGGCAACCAAATAGTACCGAGATTTTCTCTTTTGTGGATCTAGTGACAGAAGTGATAATTGATGATACAAGTTCAACGACCAATGTGGAAGATCCCATGGAAGTTGTCTTGTTGAACCATGAGAATGATATAAGGGATGGCTTGGTTGAATGTGCTAATGCATTGCAAGGAATGGGCTCCTATTACTATGGTCCCCGTAAGCTATCCTTGGACTTGGAAAATCGGAAGACTCCACCAACAAATCCCTCAATCGAGGAGCCACCAACTATGGAGTTGAAGCCTCTCCCATCATACCTCAGGTATGAATTCTTGGGCCCTTCTTCTATGTTACCTGTTTTTCTTTCTGCTTGCTTAACCAAAGTGCAGGTAAACTCAACTCTTGAAGTGCTCCAACGGAGAAAAAAGGAAATTGCATGGACCTTATCTTATATTCGGGGCATAAGCTCCGCCTTTTGCATGCATAAAATTATACTGGAGGATGATGCAAAATCGTCTGTGGAACATCAACGGAGGTTGAATGAGGCTATGCAAGAATGATTTCACAGGTGCAATGTGTGCCGAAAAAAAGGGGTATGACCGTGGTGAAAAATGAAAAAGAATGATTTGATCCCTACTTGGACCGTGACTGGTTGGAGGGTATGTATGGACTACAGGAAGCTGAACAAGGTGACCCGAAAGGATCTCTTTCCATTGCCTTGATGGACCAGATGTTAGACAAAATTGCCGTGTAAGCCTTCTATTGTTTCTTGGATTAGTACTCAGGTTATAATCAGATTCTTATAGCCCCAGAAGATCAAGAGGAAACTACCTTCACCTGCCCGTGTGGGACTTTTGCATTCTCTAGGATGTCGTTCGAATTGTGTAATGCACCTGCTACATTTCAACGGTGCATGATGGAGATATTTATGGACATGGTAGAGGACTTCCTTGAAGTCTTTATGGGTGATTTTAGTGTGGTTGGAGACTCATTTGAAGAATGCTTGCAAAATCTTGACAAGGTTCTAGCCCGATGTGAAAAGACAAATCTTGTGCTCAATTGGGAGAAATGCCACTTTATGGTCGAGGAGGGCATAGTCCTCGGCCATATGATCTCAAAAGATGGAATCAAAGTGGAAAAGGCTAAAATATAAATGATTTCAAAGTTACCTCCTCCGATTTCCGTCAAGGGAGTTAGAAGTTTCCTTGGGAATGCGGGGTTCTACCAAAGGTTCATCAAAGACTTTATCAAAGTGGTGAACCCCCTATGCAAGTTATTAGATAAGGATGCAAGGTTTGATTTCAATGAAGAATGCATGAAGGACTTTGAGCTCTTGAAGTATAAATTAACAACCACTCCAATCATTACTGCACCAAATTGGAGCTCACCCTTTGAGCTTATATATGACGCAAGTGATGTTGCAGTAGGAGCGGTCTTGGGGTAACGGGTAAACAAGATATTTCATCTCGTCTACTATGCAAGAAAAACTATGAACGATGCCCAGGTTAATTATACAGTGACGGAGAAGGAATTGTTAGTAATTGTGTTTGCAATGGAGAAATTTAGGCCTTATCTCATGGGCGCCAAAGTGATTGTTCACACCGATCACGCGGCACTCAAGTATTTTATGACAAAGAAGGACTCCAAAGCTAGACTGATGAGATGGGTTTTGTTGCTTCAAGAACTTGACCTCGACATCATTGATAGAAAAGTTAGTGAAAATCAGGTTGCAGATCATTTGTCCCGACTAGAAGAGCAAGGGAGGGCAAAAGATGGTATTGAAATTAATGATGCTTTCCCGGATGAGCAACTCCTCTCGGTTTCTATGAATGATATGCCTTGGTTTGCGTATGTTGCCAATTTCATTGTTACTAGCATTGTCCCGTGTGAGCTCTCTTCTAACCAAAGAAAGAAACCCAAACGGGACAGTTTGGACTATTATTGGGATGATCCCTACTTGTTCAATATTTGCAATGATGGAGTAATTCGTAGGTGTGTCCCAGAGGAGGAGCAAATGAGAATACTTGATTCTTGTCATTCCTCTCCCTATGGTGGTCATCACGGGGGGGCGAGGACTGCTTCCAAGGTTTTGGGTTGTGGTTTTTATTGGCCAACCTTGAATAGAGATGCCAGTGAGCTTGTCAAGAGATGTGATGAATGCCAGAGAGCTGGAGGAATATCAAAGAATGAATAAATGCCCCTCACAACTATTCTTCAATTTGACATTTTTTATGTGTGGGGCATAGACTTCATGGTCCCTTTTGTTAGTTCGTATGACAATACTTACATTCTTGTGTCAGTTGATTATGTTTCAAAGTGGGTCGAAGCCGTGGCTTTTCCCAACAGTGAATCCCGGAGTGTAGTAACTTTTCTCAACAAAAACATTTTCACTTGGTTTGGGACGCTTGGGGCAATTATAAGTTATGGGGGTCCTCATTTTTGTAATAGGGCATTTGATACTTTGCTTTCTAAATATGGTGTCAATCACAAGGTCTCTACCCCTTATCATCCCTAAGCTAGTGGGCAAGTGGAGATTTGAAATAGGGAAATCAAAAGCATCTTGTCAAAATATGTGAATGCCAATAGAACGGATTGGTCATGGAAGCTAGATGATGTGCTATGGGCTTATAGGACAGCATTTAAGACTCCAATCGGTATGTCTCCGTACTGGTTGGTGTTTGGTAAAGCGTGTCATTTGCCGGTTGAGCTAGAACATAAAGCATTATGGACCTTAAAGAGGTTAAATCTTGAGTGGGATGTTGCAGCAAATCTCCGGGTGGAACAACTCAATGAGCTAGATGAATTTCGTTTTCATGCCTATTCAAGCTCATCATTGTACAAGGAGAAGATGAAATATTCGCATGATAAATATGCCAGAAACAAGGAATTCAAAGAGGGTTATTTGGTCCTTCTCTTCAACTCCCGGTTGCTTCTATTTCCAGGAAAGCTAAAGTCCAAATGGAGTGGTCCCTTTGAGGTAGTGCATGTGACACCCTTTGGTGCTCTTGACTTGAAGAACAAAAATGGTGAAATCTTCCGGGTTAATGGGCATCGTGTGAAGCATTACTTGGGAAATTTTTATGACAGTCGCATGGTGGATTTGATAAAGTTTCAATGTTGATGGTAACTTGCGTCGTGCCGCGACATTAAATCAGGTGCTTCTTGGGAGGCAACCCAAGTGATTTTTTCCTCTTTTTTCATTTTTCTTCTTAGATTAGGCTCTTTTGAACTAACTGGTTGTGAGATTTGTGTAGGTATTGTTTGATGCGGTGAAAGAAAAATACTAGAAAAAATTGGCTAAGTGTGCATTGAACCGCTGCCGCGCTCAAAATTGTGCGGTCAGCGGTGGCTCCTTTGCGGGGCCATTATGCTGCAGCGGATGTGGATGCGGACTTGCAAAAAATCAAAAATGCAAATTCTCTAAAGTTTGGTCTGCATCCGCGGTTGATATTCCCCTGTCAACGATCATTGTTCCGTGGATGCGGCTGTTTTTCCGCACACAGCGGTGACCTCGCACCATCAACTCTTCAACAGGTGAAGAGCGCGAACCGCGGTGAAATTTCGCGGCCGCGCTAGGTAGGCCAGTGTGGGGCCTAGAGTTTTTGTATAAATAGAGAGGCCCTCCTCCTTTTACACTTTTCACACCCTAACACTTGAAGACTCTTTTTCACTTTTCATCATACTCATGTTCGTCTAAAACTTCATCTCATCTAGCAAGTTTAATTCCTACATCAAATCTAGCTCCTGGTATGATCAATTTCTTAGTTTTAATTTTGGTTCTTTCTCGTTTGTTTTACTTATTTTTAGGTTTTCTTTCTATTTAGGGTTACTATAGACCTAGAGTCATAAGCATGCCTAACTATTGATATATATGATTGTGTATTTGTTTTTGATGCCTAATAGGGGTTGGAGTGTTTAATTTTGCTCTTTAATTTCCAAGTTCTTTGATAAATCTGAACCCTAGCTTAGGAACCTTTCCTCAGTGACCGTTTCGTTTGAACTCCGCGGCCACGACCTAAATTTTGCGGTCAGCGGCCAAGTAGTTTGATCAGCGGTGGAGCTTACGCGGTCGCGCCCAATATTCCACAGTCAGTGGTGAGTGATGTTCAGAGACTGGGTAGTCTGATTCCCAGCCTCTCGCAGCCGCGACCATTTTACATTGTCAGTGGTGGCCTTTCCGCTATCGGGCTTCTTTTTCCGCTGACAACGGTCGACTGTGTTTCAACTTCTGCAACCTTAATTTGCTTTCATCTCATGCTTGTTTGAACACCAATGCTAATGAGATTTCACTGCTTATGTTTCCATACAATGGTTCGTTCTAGAGGTGGACAAAATAAAAAACCCAGAAGGGGAGAGTCCTCACGGGGTCGGGGAAGAGGAAAACAACCTACTGCATCCCTAGCTCCTAGAAGGATAATTGGAACCAAACAAACTCTCCGAAAGCCCACTCCAGACACCTCGGAGACTAGTGAGTATGTCCCCTCTCGGGAAATTTCAGAGGGGGAAGCTGGCCAGACTCAAGAGGAGGCACAATCCCAGCCCCTTCGCCTTATAGATGAATCAACTTCGGAATCCGACTCTTCTGATAGCTTGGGATTTAGTGACTCTCATCCACCCCCGTCCCCCAGTGCAGCAGCTCTAGCCTCCACAGATGCCCCAGTATAGATTGATAGTGATGATGATGCCAAGGACGACGGGAGGGGTGGTGACACATAGACAGGGGGATTGGTGAGATCACAGAACCTGTTGGTATGGCAAGACCGGTTCGTGAGTGAGAAAGCTTATCACAAATTTAGGGAGTGGTGGCCTCAGAGGTCATTTACATTGGAGAGGGTTTTCATTGAGCGGGGACCTTCTACCGCACAACCTAAATGTAAAAAGGCACTTCAATGAGAGAGTTGGGTGGAAGTTCTTCACCATCAACCTACAAGAGGCCAAAGAGTTCTTGGTCAAAGATTTCTATGCTAATGTTGCCCACATCAAACAGGGCACTTACTTGACCAAAGTCCGCAACAAGAAGATTATGTTCAATGGCCATGCTCTCAATGACTATGATGGGTTCATCTATGAAGATGAAACCCAGTATCTGGAGAAGGTGGAGTTGGATGAGTTAGCTCACCCTTGGCTAGCCTCAGTGATTGTTATTCCTGGGACTACTCCAGCGTGGCTAACAGCCGGGGTTCCTATCTACAGGAACACTTTGAGTTTCGAGGCAGAGGGATGGGCCACATTTGTATGCAGCAGGATCAACCCCACTACTCATGACAGTGACATGTCGGTTTCCCAAGCTATTATTATGGGGGCTATTATGGCGGGGTTCCCGATCAATGTCGGGAATATTATGGCCAAGGTGATTAACAGGGCGGTCAGAAAGGGTGAGCACTCATATCCCTTCCCAAACTTCTTTACTATGTACTTCCAGGACCAGGGGGTAGAGGGAAGGGACTATGATACCTTGGTGAAGTCAAAGAAGCCATTTTCCTGGTACAGCCTGCAGGGTCCGGACAACCCCAAGTCCAAGCTCAAAGCCACCACTTCCACTGGCCAGTATGAAGAGCCTGGGGTGGTGGCCACTGGTTCAGAGCCATCTACTGCTGAGGGGTCTTCTGTTGCCATGCCACATCCTTCTTCCGGACCATCTGTCTCCATTCTTAACTCGGTGCCTTCTTCTTCAGCATACCCTCAGACTGTTCTGAGGGTAAACCATAAATTAGCAGGTATCAACAATTGGCTGCAGGTAGCTACTTCAAAGCTATATGCTCTATCCAGTGCCGTAGCAGCCCAGGCAGCCCTAGCTTAGATCTAGTTGCCTCCATCATTATAGGAAACTTTGAAGAGTCTAGTTGATAATCAGAAAAAGATTATGGAGTCCATGTGCACCATGAGAAGGAAATCAATTCCCTGGGCAGACAGTTAAAGAAGATGCGGAAGAGCCAGGATGACCTGAAGAAGGAGGTGGCCAAGCTCACTACAGCGGGTGATATCCTCTATATCTCCTCATGGGAGAGCCTGCCCCTGCAGCTCAGACAATGCAGCCATCGCAGATGCCGTAGCAGGAGGCCATCATTGAGCTTGTGAGGAGGGTGGTGATCCCCCAGACTGAGGATTTAGAGGACCCTGAGGGAGATGCATCAGCCCAGCCACAGGACCCAGCCATTGACCCAGCATGTGACTCAGTTCCTATGCAGACAGAGGCATCTTAGGGAGTTTTCTTCTACTCTCTACCCTTCCCCTATTCTATTTTTGCTTTTAGCATTGAGGGCAATGCTAGTTTTTTATTGGGGGTGGCCTTATTTGGTGATTGGATGATTGGATGATTTTTGTCTGTAATAACCCTAACACTACTTTTCGTTTTATTTTGTTTAGTTCTCGTACTTTATTCTCGTACTTTTTATAATTGATATGTATATAAAGTTACTTTTCCATGTATATATTCATTCCCCTCTTATGTATATTCGTTTAAATCCCCTATTGTACATATTCATTTTACTTTCCGTATATTTACTCTATAACTTCTTTTATAATTTTCCTTAATAATTTAGCTTCTTATTTCCTTTAGTAGCTTCTTTTTGAATTTATAGCTTCATTTTAATTTTCCTTAATCAATAAGCCTTTGGTTTTGTTAATACCACGGTTCTTTCCAAGGGTGGAATCTGTGTGAACCGGGTGCCTCTTCCCTACGATAGATGGCGTGACGACCTTCTTAAAGGATTGAGTCTGTTTTTATTTTTGTTTTTTTTTCTCTTGCATGGTAGTAATGAATAAATGTGACTCAAGTAATCTTCACTTGGCACCAGCATATTTACCTTTTACCTCATGGTTAGAGACAAGTTGTAGAAGAGACTAGCTCTAGTTGTGACCTTTAGAATCTTGAGTTGTCTAAAACTATCATCAAGTGGTGTCTATAGCCATATGTGAGTTTTCAATCTAAGGTAAGGTTGTTGTGGGCCCTCGACTCTATTATCTTTAACAATCCTGTGGCTTGAGAGGTGAGGTTTTGAATTGCAAGTCCAAGTGTCGTGCCAACAAGTCTAGAACTTGCCCCGAATATATTTCTAGGCAAAATTCTAAGTGTAGCTGGACTTGAGAAGTGATTATAGGCTCTCTTGGTCCCATTTGAATTTGAAGACTTCCACAGCCTACCATTATAATACCCTTAGTCAACCCCTTTGATCCTAAGCCTTTTCGTTCAATAACCGCATTACAAGCCTTCATCCGTTCTATAATGACCCTCTCTTGGCACCCAATCTTTCCTTAGCATTCATGATGAACAATATTCAAAAACATAAGTTTGGGGGAGAGACAAGGAAGTTCAAAGTTATGAAAGGTTCAAAGAACAAAAAGAATTGATGAAAAATAAAGGCAAAGAAAAGGATGAAAAGCCAAAAATAAACATGTCAAAAGAAAAGTAAAGGTTGAAAGGATTCAAGAAAACAATGCCGAAAGGCTTGGAATAATGAGAAAAGTAGAAAAATTAGCGTCCAATAGAAGAAAGAGAGAAAATGTGTCTCTATAGTTCCCCCAAGGAAGAAGAAAATGACTCAAAGAGTCAAGAAAAAACATGAGCCGAATTGTGAAAATGGGGTGCTTAAGGAAGGATGGTACAATCATAGTTCATTATGTCTGAATTTGATCCAAAAAGCCTTCATTACATCTCGTTAAAGCCCTATAGGATTTCAAGTTGAGTGAGCTTATATTAGTGGTGATTTACATGAGGGGAAAGCCTATGGTACTTAGAGCCGGACTTGTAGCATTCTTTTGAGAGTGATGAGCGCACTTCTTGAAAATCCCGGTTTTGAGCGTACATTCTATAAGGTGAGATGAGCTCATAGAGAGTAGAGGAGAAAGAGTCTGGAACCCACAGTGACCTACGTGAGAGAGCGAATCTCTTTGATGAATTGAGTCAACTCTTGAAGATTTTGTGTCACATTAGTTCTATGGAACTCAGAAAGTCATTTCATAATGTTGTCAACAATGCATTTGTGTTGAGGGTAATTGTTAGTCCCAGTTGAAGCTTGATGAAGTTACTTTTGGACAGCTGAAGTTCTACTTTATTCTTCTTGTGGAGGTGGGAATTACCTTGTTTGCTTGAGGACAAGCAAAAGCTTAAGTTTGGGGGAGTTGATAACTAGGGATTTTAACCTACTATTTACTCTCTTTTGCTTAGGTTTTGGGGCAAAAATGCGTTAAGGTATTCCCGAAAACTAACTCAAGGTGCTTACTTGCAGGTTTTGGTCAAAATGAAGCAAAGAGGCCAA
The DNA here is from genome assembly GCA_005239525.1 of Nicotiana knightiana. Classification (NCBI taxonomy): domain Eukaryota; kingdom Viridiplantae; phylum Streptophyta; class Magnoliopsida; order Solanales; family Solanaceae; genus Nicotiana; species Nicotiana knightiana. The sequence goes on from ML426189.1 coordinate 43,067, forward strand.
AACGAACTTAAAAAGGAGCCAATCTTGCACAAGTCCTGAACTCAACTGGAGCGCTGACAACCCCAATTTTACGCTGCAGCGTAAGCTCTTCCGCTAAAGCAGATTACTGAGGGCGGCTATGGAAGTAAGGTTTAGAGAGATGAAATTGGACTCACTTAGACCGCTGACCGCGTCACAAAAGCGCGGTCGTGAAGCCATTGGCGCGATCGTGGAGAAAATTCTGCTGAGAGCGGAAGTGGAGAATCAGAGAACTTGCAACCTTGGGCCAACCATGAAACACAATCAGCATTTATTGATGCGGCCGCGCAATTTGCTAACGCTGAGGCGGTAAAAATTCCGCTGGGAGAAAAATCAAGGTTCAGAGAGTTCACATCAAAGCCAAAGTGAAGAAGGCGGTCCGCGAACATTTTACGCGGCTGCGGTTAAGGATCATGCGGGGTTGGTTGCTCTTACACTGACAGCGCGTCCAGCCGAGGCCAAGTCCAAACCTAAAGAAACGAGGTCCGGGCTCGTTATTGCGCGGCCACGAAAGCTCTTCCACTGAAGCGCCCATTATTCCGCTATCAGCGGAACCTCCACAGCGGAATTTCTGTCCAATAATTTTAGTTGTGTATAAATAGTTCTTTTTCACATTTTTAGGTCATCTTTTGTATCAGTGAGCTCGTGAACATCAGCCTTTTTCCCTTTTGAGTAATTTTAGAGTAGCTTTAGCTTATAATCTTAGATTTTATCTTTGTATTTAACATTTATGGCTACTATTTCATCTACATCTTTGATTTCTACCTTGATTATGAGTAGCTAGACTCATTAGCTAGGGTTGTGACCCAACCCTAGTGTGGGTATTTAATAGGTCTTTAATTTTAGGGCTAGTTTGTTTATGGGTTAGTGATGTTTAGCTTGTTTAATGCTTTATCAATTGAATTGGTGGTTGCAAACACTAATTCATGCCTTTTTGACTAGGGTTCTTCTTAAGAAAGAGGACCCAAGTCTAGGTAAAATAGGCTAACAAGGAATTGGGGTGAATTTAAGAGATTGAAAGCCCTAATTAAAGGGTTAAACCTAGAGATAGTAATACCCGACTTGAGCAAATTTCACTTGCACTATTTGAACTCCCAATTAGGCTTGATAATGACAATTCGGGAAAAGTCACCCAAACTACCGAGAGGTATAGGGTGACTAAAGGAGTGTGAGATTACATAACGATCCCAGATACAACAAGTTTGTCCTAAATTCTAGATCCCATTAGATACTCTCCTAGGTGTAAGTCACTTCCCTAGGGCCCTTTATCAATTGAGAAAACCCTTACAAAAACATTATACTTAGCTTCTTCTTAGTAATCAATTGCAATACTATTAGACTAGAATCAAACCAACTTATGACTAGAAGTGTAATTAAAGACAATATACATAGCTAGGTCGGATAGGAATCCAATTTCCATCTTATAAGTCCCTGTGGATATCGATCCCGACCTTTCAGGTAAAATCTACATCAACCCGTCCTCACCATTCCATAGTGGTGCAGGGTTGGAACCGATCATCTCCTCTCCACCAAGTGACTTGTCAACAAGATGAAAGATCAGCTGAGAAGAGATCTCATCTGGGACGGCAACGTCTTGAGGAGCGGAGTCCTTCACTTGCGGAGCTTGAGTCTGACATCGTACAAACTCGACTAGAGCAAACTCCATCATGGCCGAGGACACCGCCTGACGAAAGGAAAGCACTGGAGCCTTCATCTTTTTTGAAACTCGCGGACCTAGCACCAAAGGAAGGTCACGTCAAAGGACGCCCAATCTTGGATCCCCACGGTGTGGGGTAACACGCGGGCCACCCAATCTTCGATATCCAAGACGAGGGAAGGGGAACACCTCACAGCTGAAAATAAGAAAACCATGAGTAGGTCGAAGAGCGAAAGAAAAAGAGGAAGAAAAGAGAAAATAATAAAAGGTATGATGAGATACTTATGATTGTAGTTCCACTGCTCGGGAACCTGGTCAGGTCTGCCACTAGATGCTCGGTCCTGACGAATAAGTATTTACGCCAGAACAGCCGATTCGCCTTATCATCCATCCCGGCCACCAACCTTTTGGTTCCACGATGTCGTAGATGTATCAAAGTGCCTTTGTAAAAACTAGGCGAGAACAGATGCAGTAGGTTGCGGATGTTGACCTCATAGCCTGCCAGCTTCGCGTACTTTGCCAGCATTAGGAAAACCTTATATAAATAAGGGGAGAGTTGTGCCGGCCAGATGCCGTAAAAGAGGCAGAACTCCTCCGCTAACTAGGGAAGAGGAAGAGTATAACCTATTAGAAATTGATAAACATAAAAGGCACAAAATCCTGGCCTATGAACCTGTACTATATCATCTCCGCTGGTACAATTTCGACGTGGGGAGGAATGCGGTATTTGGATCGCAGTTCGGCTATTTCATCCGGTCTCATCTCGAAAATCTCAGTTGTAGGAGCAGGAGCAGGTTCCTTGGGAAAGTCGTTCCTGACAGAAGGATTTTTAGGAACCACTTCCTCTACGGTGGGGAAGTTATCTTCCCCCTCAACCATGGATCCATGACCACCGGGAGAAATGGCCACTAATGAAGGAGTGGCATCGGAAACTCCATCGAGATTATGAGGAGAATTTGACATACCCACGCACTAAAGTGTGTACAATAGAGTAAGAGAAAGAAAGCATTAACCGGGAAAGAAAACGGAAACTGAAAGTGAAGAAGCTGCATGAAACCGGAAGCGGAAATCGGAGAAGAAGATCAAAGAAGGAATATATGCTTACAAAGAGGAAAGTGGTGAAAGTTTCAAATTTGAAGCCCCTCCCCTCTATTTATAGGATTCGGTGGCATCAAAATTGAAGCAAAGAGCCATCAATGGCACCAAAATCGAAGTGACAGCAACACAGACTCTGCATTGGGAAGACGCGTAATGATGATGCGCGTGGCTATGATGCCAACAAGTTTGTCCTAAATTCTAGATCCCATTAGATACTCTCCTAGGTGTAAGTCACTTCCTTAGGTCCCTTTATCAATTGAGAAAACCCTTACAAAAACATTATACTTAGCTTCTTCTTAGTAATCAATTGCAATACTATTAGACTAGAATCAAACTAACTTATGACTAGAAGTGTAATTAAAGACAAAATACATAGCTAGGTCGGATAGGAATCCAATTTCCATCTTATAAGTCCCTGTGGATATCGATCCCGACCTTTCAGGTTAAATCTACATCAACCCGTCCTCACCATTCCATAGTGGTGCAGGGTTGGAACCGGCCATCTCCTCTCCACCAGGTGACTTGTCAAAGAGATGAAAGATCAGCTGAGAAGAGATCTCATCTGGGACGGCAACGTCTTGAGGGGCGGAGTCCTTCACTTGCGGAGCTTGAGTCTGACCTCGTACAAACTCGACTAGAGACAACTCCATCATGGTCGAGGACACCGCCTGACGAAAGGAAAGCACTGGAGCCTTCGTCTTTTTGGAAACTCGCGAACCTAGCACCAAAGGAAGGTCACGTCAAAGGACGCCCAATCTCGGATCCCCACGGTGTGGGGTAACACGTGGGCCACCCAATCTTCCATATCCAAGACGAGGGAAGGGGAACGGCTCACAGCTAAAAATAAGAAAACCATGAGTAGGTGAAAGAGCGAAAGAAAAAGAGGAAGAAAAGAGAAAATAATAAACGGTATGATGAGATACTTATGATTGTAGTTCCACTGCTCGGGAACCTGGTCAGGTCTGCCACTAGATGCTCGGTCCTGACGAATAAGTATTTACGCCAGAACAGCCGATTCGCCTTATCATCCATCCCGGCCACCAACCTTTTGGTTCCACGATGTCGTAGATGTATCAAAGTGCCTTTGTAAAAACTAGGCGAGAACAGATGCAGTAGGTTGCGGATGTTGACCTCATAGCCTGCCAGCTTCGCGTACTTTGCCAGCATTAGGAAAACCTTATATAAATAAGGGGAGAGCTGTGCCGGCCAGATGCCGTAAAAGAGGCAGAACTCCTCCGCTAACTAGGGAAGAGGAAGAGTATAACCTATTAGAAATTGATAAACATAAAAGGCACAAAATCCTGGCCTATGAACCTGTACTATATCATCTCCGCTGGTACAATTTCGACGTGGGGAGGAATGCGGTATTTGGATCGCAGTTCGGCTATTTCATCCGGTCTCATCTCGAAAATCTCAGGAGCAGGAGCAGGAGCAGGTTCCTTGGGGAAGTCGTTCCTGACAGAAGGATTTTTAGGAACCACTTCCTCTACGGTGGGGAAGTTATCTTCCCCCTCAACCATGGATCCATGACCACCGGGAGGAATGGCCACCAATAAAGGAGTGGCATCGGAAACTCCATCGAGATTATGAGGAGAAGTTGAAATACCCACGCACTAAAGTGTGTACAATAGAGTAAGAGAAAGAAAGTATTAACCGAGAAAGAAAACGGAAACTGAAAGTGAAGAAGCTGCATGAAACCGGAAGCAGAAATCGGAGAAGAAGATCAAAGAAGGAATATATGCTTACAAAGAGGGAAGTGGTGAAAGTTTCAAATTTGAAGCCCCACCCCTCTATTTATAGGATTCGGTGGCATCAATTGAAGCAAAGAGCCATCAATGGCACCAAAATCGAAGTGACAGCAACACAGACTCTGCATTGGGAAGACGCGTAATGATGATGCACGTGGGTATGATGCCATCATACGTCACCCACACCAATCGCGGCCCCACTGACAACCACCAAATCGACCTTGACCGATTCGATCCATACATCATGACCAAATTTCCTTTGAAACAGACGGAGGAAAAGTCCGCTCATCGAGGATGTTCAGGACCATGACCTCAATGAGCGGAGGGAGTAACTGTATTGGTCAAAATTTGGAGTGTATTTAATAGCTGCAATGGGCATGGTCGAGAATTAACCCGACCATGGCTTAATGGCGAGGTGTCATATTAAGGAGGATTAATGCCGAGGTCGAGTAAACAACATGTGAAAGCAGCGGAAGTATAAGTTTAGGATAGACCAGAGGAATATTCCATAGAATATTCCTTCAATTGTACTTTTAGGGTTTTTTATGAATATCCTCTATAAATAGGAAGAGATAAAGAAAAAAAGGGGGATCTTTGTTTTTTGATAAGAGCACACTTGTAAAGGTTGACTACAAAGAATATATACAAAGCTTGTCTTGTCCACTGATCCACTATTCTAGCTATACCTTTTCGTTCACAAGATCCAAGAGTCTCGTGTTCATCTCCATTTTATATTACCCCACGTTGTTGTCAGGAAGGAGAATCATCCAAGTCACCTAATATTTGGGTGACTAATTCCTCCTTATTACATTTATTGCCATTATCTGCATTCATTCCTCACACTTTATATTGCATTCATTGACAATCATTGGGCACTGTTATCAGCATTTAATATTTTCGGACGTGTTCCTACATTGTTAACACACTATATCTTCAGATCTAGTAGTTATTATCTTTAACTAGGATTCACCCTCTATTTTCACACAAATTCGTTTTAAGAAAAGGTTAACACTTTTTTGGTAAAACAGAGGGAAGGGGAACGCCTCAAAGCTGAAAACAAGAAAACCATGAGTAGGTCGAAGAGCGAAAGAAAAAGAGGAAGAAAATAGAAAATAATAAACAGTACGATGATATACTTAAGGTTGTAGTTCCACTGCTCGGGGAACCCGGTCGGGTCTGCCACTAGATGCTCGCTCCTGACGAAGAAGTATTTACGCCAGAATAGCCAATTCGCCTTATCATCCATCCCGGACACCAACCCTTTGGTTCCATGATGTCGTAGGTGTATCAATGTGCCTATGTAAAAACTAAGCAAGAACAAATGCAGCAGGTAGCAGATGTTGACCTCACAGCCGGCCAGCTCCGCGTACTTCGCCAGCATCAAAAAAACCTTATATAAATAAGGGGAGAGTTGTGCCAAGCAGATGCCGTAAAAGCGGAAGAACTCCTCCACTAACCGAGGAAGAGGAAGAGTATAACCTATTAGAAATGGATAAACATAAAAGGCACAAAATCCTAGCCTATGAACCTTTACTATATCGCATTCTGTCGGAATAATTTGACGTGAGGAGGAATGCGGTATTTAGATCGCAGGTCGGCTATTTCATCCGGCCCCATCTCGGAAATCTCAGGAGCAGGTTCCTTGGGGAAGTCGTTCCTGACCGAAGGATTTTTAGGAACCACTTCCTCTATGGTGGGGAAGTTTTCTTCCCCCTCAACCATGGATTTCTCATCGCCGGGAGGAATGGCCACCAATAAAGGAGTAGCATCGGAAACTCTGTCGTGATTATGAGGAGAAGTTGACATACCCATGCAGTAAAGTGTGTACAACGGAGTAAGAGAAATAAAGTATTAACCGTGAAAGAAAACGGAAACTAAAAGTGAAGAAGCTGCAAGAAACCAGAAGCGGAAATCGGAGAAGAAGATCAAAGAAGGAATATATGCTTACAAAGAGGGAAGTGGTGAAAGTTTCAAATGTGAAGCCCCTCCCCTCTATTTATAGGATTGGGTGGCATCAGAATCGAAGCAATGAGCCGTCAATGGCACCAATATCAAAGCAACAGCAACATAGACTCCACATTGGGAAGACGCGTACTGATGACGCGCGTGGCTATGACGCCATCCTACTTCACCCACACCAGTCGCGGCCCCACTGACAACCGCCAGTTCGACCTCGGCCAATTCGCTCCAGCCATCATGACCAAATTTCCTTTGAAACGGATGTAAGCAAATTCCGCTATTGAGGATGTTCAGGACCACGACCTCAACAAGCGGAGGGACTAGCTATATTGATCAAAATTTGAGTGGATTTAATAGTTGTAATGGGCGTGGTCGAGGATTAATCCGACCATGGCTTAATGGCGAGTTGTCGTCTTAAGGAGGATTATGCCGAGGTCGAATAAAGAACATGTGAAAGCAGCGGCAGTATAAGTTTAGGATAGAGCGGAGGAATATTCCATTGAATATTCCTTCGGTTGTACTCTTAGGGTTTTTTTTGAATATTCCCTATAAATAGGAAGAGATAAAGAACAATAGGGGACCTTCACTTATTGATAAGAGCATACTTGTAAAGGTTGACTACAAAGAATATATAAAAGATTGTCTTGTCCACTGATTCCACTGTTCTAGATATACCTTTTCATTCACAAGATCCAAGAGTCTCGTGTTCATCTCCATTTTATATTACCCCACATTGTTGTCAGGAAGGAGAATCATCCAAGTCACCTAATATTTGGGTGACGAATTCCTCTTTATTACATTTATAGCTATTATCTGCATTCACTCCTCACACTCTATATTGCATTCATTGACAATCATTGGGCACTATTAATCATCATTTAATATTTTCGGACGTGTTCCTACATTGTTAACACAGTAAATCTTCAGATCTACCAGTTATTACCTTTAACTAGGATTCACCCTCTATTTTCACACTAATTTTTTTAAGAGAATGTTAACACTTTTTTTGTAAAACAGTTACGTAACGACGAATTTAACGATACGATACAATAAAATTTAAGTAACAACCAAACAAACATCGTATTTGAAGTAACAATACGATACAATACAATATGTAACAACCATCCAAACAAGATGTAATTTGCAACATACTAGAGTGATCTTTAGTATTCTATTCAGGTTTGATATGGTGGTTTGGACATGCCAATAAGACTATAATTGACAGTTAAAAGACTTTCACCAATAGTCATTTCAGGAGTAGAGTCCATCTTTAATATGGTTGTATTGGTAAAAAATAAATAATATATGTGGATTTATATGTGGCTGACAGGGCATGATACGTGGATCACTAAGAAGATGACAACTGGACTGTTACAATTAAAAGATGTACGAGTCATAAGAGGTACGAGCAAATTACTCACGAGATGAAAGGATACATATGCTCGAGACAGTAAAAAGGGAAGATTCACGAACCTCCAATTAATGAGGAAGGAGAATCAGAATCGTTACAGAATCTTCATGAACAGTTACGATTGCCAATTATAACAGTTCAGTAATGTCATTAGTGCTCACAATGATTCGGCCATAAAAGGAATGAAACATTATATTTGTATACCCCTATATAAGGGAAGATAATTTCACTTGTAACGACACGTTCTGATTATAATTGAAATATAAATATTTATTTTTTCTTTCAATATATTATTTCCATATTTCTTGCCTTGTTTATTTCCTTTCGTATAATTCAGTAAGTATGGAATTCCTTGGTTATCAGTAACCCGAGTTCTTCTAAAAATAATCTTTGACCGAGAATCTTATTTTTTGGTTAAACAAATTGGTTCCGTTACCGGGAAACTAATAATCTTTTTACTTTCCAAATCCTTCTTTCTCATAATAAAATCATGTCAACTGTCCATGACAACAACCAACAGGTAGGAGGAACTTCAGTTCCTTCACCTCAGGGATCTCCACGCACTTCTCGAGAAGGAACACCTGAATGATCTGCTACTCACACTAATGAGCAACATGGAGATAAACAGAATGTTGAATAAGATGCTATGAAATAGTTGATCACTGAACACGTGAATAATTCTCTCCAAGCTTTTATGAGGGGACTGCCAGCTGTACCACCAACTCCTCCCCCAAATAATACCTCAACTTTGGAAAATCCACAATCAGGACTTGCTAATTTAGGAAGGGGAGGAAATCTCAATGAGTTACGTGATGGGAGATCAGGTACACCAAATAATTCTGATTTGCAAAATTTACTACTAACTTTGCAGAAACAGGTGAAAGAAAAAAACGACTGCATCGAACAAATACCTGGCGTACCACTTGTGATTAAGGGAGTGGATATCGACAAATATACGCAACAACCATGGAAGCCAAGTGCGGCTCCATTGCGCATCCTCAAGAAGTCCAAAATGCCTGACATACCAAAATATGATGGAACAACCGATCCATGTGACCATGTGACTGCATTCACAATAGGAGTAAAAGGCAATGATTTAACAAGAAATAAATTGAGTTAGTGTTGGTCAAAACGTTTGGAGTCAACTCACAAAAGGGGCATTAACATGGTATTCTCTTTTACCTGAAAATTCTATTGACTCTTTTGCTGAGCTTGCAGATTTATTTATAAAAGCACATTCAGGAGCTGAAAAAGTTCAAAAAAGAATGGAAGATATCTTCAAAGTGAAACAAGAAGATACAGAATTACTCAGAGAATTTGTGGATAGATTCTAATGTGAAAGAATGATGCTTCCAAGAGTACTTGATAATTGGGCAGCCATGGCGTTCGCAAGTAATCTAAACGTAAAAAGTTCAAAAGCTACGAGAAGGCTCAAGCAGAGCTTATGAGAATTCCCTGCAACAACATAGAATGATGTATATAATAGGTATAGTACCAAGCTAAGGATTGAAGAAGAGATCGTTTCTCAGTCAAAGGTCGATGAGAGAACAGGTTCGAGGCCGTCAGAATCTGAAAAGAGGTCCGATAAAAACAGGTATGAGACTCATATGGGACCCTCAGGGCGAGACGCACAGTCCATACTGGAAAATGTACGATCCGGCCATAGATTAAGGAACATAGACTCAAGATCATCATCATCATCTAGATTCATAAAAGAACGAGATGTGTGTGATAGGGATACTAATGCAAATGCAAGAATTGGAGACTATAGTTTCAATATCAACACTTCTGAGTTGGTAGATGTTCTCAGAAGTATGGGAGATAATGTGAGATGGAAAAAAGAAATGAGATCAAACCAAACAGCAGAAATCCATATTTCTGGTGCGAGTTTCATAATGACCATGGCCATAAAACATCATATTGCAGATTGTTACAAGGAGAAGTAGAACACTTGTTAAAGCAAGGATACTTGACAAACTTGTTCAGCGAGAAAGGTAAACAAACTTATATGAAAAATAGACAAGAACCACCAAAACCTCCATCTCCAAAGATAACATTAAACGTGATAAACGGGGGAGAAGAAGTCAACAATGTAACGTATACAGCTGTGAAAAAGACAGCAAAATTCATAGTAACCCACTTGAAGCGAGTTCGCCAAGTTTTGGAAGAAGATAGCATAACGTTTAATGATGCAAATGTGGATGGCTTGATGATTCCTCACAATGATGCACTGGTAATATCTTTACTTATACATGATATTAATGTAAAACGAGTTTTGATTGATCCAGGAGCTCCGTGAATATTATTTTGTTGCGAGTGGTGAACGAAATGCAAATTGGCGACAAGATGATACCAAAAGAACGTTCCTTATCGGGATTTGATAATTCAAACTTTATTATGAAGGGGGAGATAGTGTTAACTACATTCGCGAAAGGAGTCATCAAAGAAATGAAATTTCAAGTAATAGACGCGGAAATGGCCTATAATGTGATTCTTGGGAGGCCATGGATTCATGACATGGATGTTGTGCCGTCTATGTTACATCAAGTTATCAAGTTTCCTTCAAATTGGGGAATTCAACAAATTCGAGGAGATCAGCAAATTTATAAGAATATCAATTCAGTGGTGCAATCACATAAAGAAAGCATCGATACAAATGAGGATTTCGTGGAAGACGTGGTAAATCAAATCTTCTCTAAAGTTATAAAGAAAACTGATATAGATTCAAGACTTGATGACATTCAAGAACCGGAGGAGAATGAAAAGATCAAATTAACAATTGAAGAGCTTGAAGCTATTATACTATTCAAACAATGGCCAGACCGAAAAGTTTATATTGGAGAAAAACTGAGCCCACTTTTTCGGGACCTATTCTCTTAATAGGCGGTAGAGCAAAATAGGAAAGGAGCCGAGCTGACTGATGAGTGATTTTTTAGCCTTTATTTAAAAGGATCTCATGTGGAGCTAACATGGTTGGATACATACAAGTATAACCAAATCAAGATGAGATGGGACGGCCGTTCAGAGGCCTCCCAGGGTAGAGCTTGAAGCAACGGTCAGAACTTTAGGCGGGGGCCACTGTTGATAAAGCTAAAGCAGTCATTCAGTATGGATGGTACCATTTCGATGTGTTTCAATTCTTTCAAACAAGAGAGGTTTGATGCTTTTGAATCCATTGTATTAATTCCACTTTCTACTCACGCAACCATAATGGTACTCGAATCTATTTACGATCTCGAGTTTCCAGACACATTGCACTTCTGCTCGGGTCGAGGCTTCCACTCCATCCTAAGATGGATCAAATAAGAGTGGGGAACCTCTCACTGGTTTTTGGAATTCGACATTAGGAAGTGTTTTCACACCATCGACCGACATCGACTCATCCCAATATTTAAGGAAGAGATCGACGATCCTAAGTTCTTTTACCACATTCTGAAAGTCTTTTCCACCGACAATTTGCTCGTAAGATAGCAATAACTTGATTGCAAGCTTACTAATCAATAGCTACAATACCTAAGGAAAAACCTGTTAATGGGAGACCCTTCTTTGCCAGGCCGGGTACTTATCCTTTATATGCCGCAAAAGCTCTTTATGCTGCTCCTTCGCCTGCGGATTAAGCTGTAGAAGCCAAGCAAGAAAACCTTGGCAACTGGTAATTTCAAGGACAGGTCCTCCGTAAGAAAAAAGAAATGCGGTACTAGCTATGATCACATGCTGGACACAAACACCAATTAGAGACGAAAGTTACACTGGAGTTTAGGCATTTTTGTTAAAGGTTTCTTTTATACCCAACAGGACAAGAGTATACAGGTCCGCCAGGGGAAAATATGAGCTCGTCGAACCGAGACTCATTTTATTGAGATTTTCCCCGGGTTTCTGCTTCATTCAAGTCTTAATTCAAGTCTTATTGAGTTTATGTTAGCTGGTGTACCTGAATGTTGTTTAACCAAAGAATTGGATTCTTAGTCAAAGATATTTTAAGAAGTACTCGAGTTTCTGATAACAAAATAAATTAGCTAATAATAGGATTTAGACTTGTAAATAAGAATGATATAAGATAGCATAAAAGTAAGTATATTTCATTAGTCGTTCGAACGTCTCCATACAAGTGAGGTTTTACTCCCTTTTATAGGGAATTTCTTAATATAACGTCTACTCTTCTTAATGATTGAGCATTAATGACTAATAATATCATTAACGTAACGTTACAATTGGTAATCGTAACTGATGCGTGAAGATTATGTAAAGTTTATCTCCTTGATTGAAGACCTTTGAATCTGCCCTTTATTCTGCCTTGGTTCATTCTGACCGTGTCTCTTCAACTCCTCAATTAGACTGGAACTCCCGCATCTAATTGTCTCGTGTGCATGTTATTCCATTCCTCTTTTCCCCGTACGTCTTTCTAAACTTCTGACCAGCTGTCATGTTTCCATTGACCCATGTAGATCGCCTTGTCACCAAAATTATTACACGCGTGAAGTTTATTTTTTACCAATAGATATAGTCCCCCCACTTACCATTTATTTATCAATTAAATATTTGGTAAGTGGATACTCATTTATGGCGGGAATTTTTTGCCGTCGTTTCACTCGTACCATTGCATCCGTCTCTGAATGTATGCGTCGCTTGTCACTTCCATTTAATACTAGTGCCATATGGCGTTCTCGGATTGATTCTGCAATTCGTCAGCACCTTTTAGGTCTTTTTTTGGCTGCACCAGTCACAAAGTGACAATTCTAATCCTGACTTTCGCATTAGTGTGTTTTTCCTTTTTTTTTTACGGTTGCTTATGAATACCCCTTTTTCCTGCCTTTTCTTTCACAAAAAACTTCTAACTTTCCTTCATTACTTATAAATTCCTCTTTCACGTAAATATGTCTTCCTCAAATCAAGAACCCAAGAAGGTTATCAATGTAGACAAATTATATTCTTCTTCTGCTCCAATCCGGAGTAGGAGGGGTGATAGACTAAGAAGCTTGAGTTCTACTCCTTCTAGGGGTTCTTCTTCCCCTTGAAACATTACTCCCCCATCATCTTCTAGGGCTAATGTTTCTTCTTCTTGTTCTAGGGCTAGAGCTACTAGATCTTCTTCTAAGAGTAGAGAACCTAACGAACCACTTCGTGAGCCAAAAGTTGATGAAATTATTCCTGCTGAGTTTTTTTTGTAAAGGATAGTGAGGCCATAAGAAAACATCTTTCTTCTATAATATCTCATGATTGTGTTGATTTTTACCCTACTCAAATCACTGAGGGTTTAGTTACACTCGTGCGTATATATTGTTATTGGAAATATGACTTTCCATTCTTAGTTATCAAGGAGAATCAGAGAATAACCTCTTACAGAACTGGGATTCTTTTGCGTATACCTACCCCTTTACTGTAGGATTCAAGCCTCCCATCGACCCTCTCATCATAGGGTTTTGTCAATTTTTTAATGTGTTCTTGGAATAGATCGGTCCTTTTATCTGGAGGGCAGTAGCATGCCTTAGATATTTGGCCACCTTAGCTTAAGTTCCTTTTAATTTTCATCATCTCATTCATCTTTATTCTCCTATGTTGTTCCACTAAGGAGTTTTTACTCTTGCGACTAGGAGTAAAAGAGTTTTTGTTATACCTGATGATGATAAAGATAGAGGGTGGTATGTCCGGTATGTTGTTGTCCCTACTAAAGGTTTGGTAGGTGAAGAGAATCTCCCCTTCCCTGAGAAGTGGAACTTTGCACGTGAGTACATTTTTTCTCACTTTCTTCTTTATATATTTTTTTTATAAATCTTCAGTACCGTGACTGTTGTTTTTTTTTCTTGCATCAACCATGGGAACCGTTGAGGAGGTCTCCGATTTCCGTGGTTGGGTATAAAAATTGTTGTTGATTGCTCCGATGGAAGAACGTTCTAGGAAGTACCTCTCGGCGAGGTTTGGTTGGAAAATGAAAATCCATGGTAGGTTTTTTTTATACTTCCTTTCTTTCTCCTTTCAAGCTTCTCTAACCCCTTTTATTTGTCAGGTTTCCTACTCGTGGGGTCTCTACTGCTGCAGTATCGGCTTCGAAACTTTCTTTGGCCAATTCCCAAGAAATTATTGTGAACTCCTCTTCATCAAAAAGGAAAGCAAGTGGGTCTCGGACCTTGGAAGATGAGGAAGAGCAGGAGGAAGGTTCGTTGATTCGGAGGCCACGGAGAAGAAAGGTCGTGTCTGACGATGAATCTGTTCCAGTTACTAATCCACCTTCTGTGCCTGAGTCAGAGCTTTCCGCTCCTGAAGATGCTACTCCTTCCTCTGCCAATGAATCAATTGAAGAATTATTCCACCGAGGCTTTGGCACAGTTTCTGAGGAAGCACCTCTTGATATTTTTCCTCCATCTTCTCCAGTGGAACTTTCGTCTACCGTACCTGTTGTTGTTTCTGCACCCCGCCTATTTCATCTGTGGATCCTTCATCTGGCCCTACTTTCGTGCCTTTTATTGTCTAAGTAGGATCTTCCAATAGTGGGTAGATGAAGCAAATTATAATAGAGGTTCCTGCGGGAGGTAGCCTCTTAAAGAAATCAGGCCAGACGGATGTGTGGTTGAAGCCTCTGATAGGCCCGTTGAAAAGTCTAAGTTGGAAAGTCATAGCTCATTAACTTGGATGAACAAGATTGTACACTCTTCCTTAAAGGTATCTTTTATACCGTTCCCCCCTCCCCCCTTTTTTTATATATCCTGTACCAATATCTGACTTCTCTTTTTGTGCAGATCAATCTTGTTGGTACATAATTGATGAAAAGGATCGTGCATACGAAGCAATTAGCGAATGACTATCATACCGAGGCTGATAACTGGAAGGAGCAATTCGAGAGTCTTCAGCTTGATATGGAGGCAGTAGAGGAGGAGAAGTGTACCTTGGAGCAGCAAATTAGAGTAATTACAGCGGAATTGGCCATCGAGAAGTCTTCATCAAGTCAAGCAGGCAAGGATAAAATCATCTTGGAGTCTTCCTTTGCGGAGCAGCTTTCCCATGCTACTGAAGAGATAAGAATCTTGAAGGCTTTGTTGGACCAGAAGGAGGCTTATGCTGGTGAACTTGTGCAATCACTTACCCAGACCCAAGAGAACCTCCGTGAATCTTCAAACAAGATTCAGTTTCTGGAAAGATCTCTTTCCCCTTTGCAGGCTTCTTATGATGTTATCGTGGTTGAAAGAAATGAACTAAGAGCCGATATTGAATAATGGTAGAAAGATTACAAGTTGTTGATGTGAGTTGGGCTTATTTGAATGCCCGTCTTGACACATTGACGGAAATGGGCCAAGGAAATTTTGACTTAGAAGCTGAAATTGCCAAGACTAAGGAGACGATTGAAAAGTCTCGGCAAAGTCAAAATCTTTCATCACCTTAAGTTGAAGTTCCAATGGGTGATGAGATCGTGCCTGATGAATTTGTTGCCCAAGCCTCGCCATCTCAAGCCGCTCCTCCTGCTGATGAAGATAATCCTCCCAGTGCCTAGTGAAAGTGTCTATCAACCCTTCTCTTTTTCTTTTTTGGAACAATTGGTGGTTACCTCCGGTCCCTTTTGGGGGTGAAGTTTGGTTAATTAAGTCCCCAATGACAACTTAGGGGCAACTTTGTATAAATAGTTTTGGTTTAAACTAAGTTAATACTTAGTTTTTACATAATATTAATATTTATATTTCTTAGCATGACTTGTGTTTTTTTGAGTTTTCGTTTTACTCTTAAGTGTTTGCATGCTTTACGTTCGGTTTTTTGTTTTACCCCTTTGGAAATTTTGCATTAAAAAATGCTTCAGTATTTCGTGTCTTTTTTAAATAAGCACAATTTATAAAAGAGGGCCCTTTTATGAACGACACTTAATGAAGAAGATGTCTCAACTTCATAATGGTGTAAACATACAAAAGAGAGATAGGAATTCACATGTTTTTTCCGAATAATGTTTTGTAGAAAGTCTTTATATTATTCGAACTTTCGTAACGTTTTACATGTGTTTGAGAATCGTCTATGACTCTTTCATAACTGTTTTCTCTTACAACAGGTTTTGAATAAACACGAGGGTGTGAATTTCTTCCCGTAACTAAATTCTATCTTTAACCTAAACATTCGTTTGTATTCACGAGTGTGTTCTTTATAGGTTTCTGAATCAGGATTTGTGTTTTTGTCTTTGGCTCTTTGATTCTGCTCATAACTTTTGACTTGTTGGGGAAAATGGATCTTCAGGCTTGAACTTTGACTCTTTTTATAGTCTTCTTTGCCTCTTTCCATACTGTATAGTCCCCCAAGTGTTTGAGCTTTGAAGAATGAAATCTCGAGCACTTGACTATTCCTTTCTTGTGGTCCTTTTCCTGAAAAGGAAAAACATA
>ML426190.1:0-14838 GCA_005239525.1 Nicotiana knightiana
CTTAGCAAACGTTAAACGTTCAATGTGGAACGAAAAATTTTAAAGAAAATTGACTATGTTTCATAATTTTGTATTTCTTTCAACTAAATTGATAATACCGTTAATTCCCCGGCAACAGCGCCAAAATTTGATTACGCTCAACTATGTCTTATAGAAAGACTAAACGGGCGCTGCAAATATAATCTGGGGTACTACACCCAAAGTCGATCCCACAGGGAATTTTTACGTATCAATTGAGTCTATAAAATACTAAACTGTTATTTAATCAAGTTTCTCAAGACTTTGAATATCAATTGGTGATTTTTAATAAATCTAATAAAAAATAATAAATTAGCAATTAACTAACAATATAATGTAAACAATGATAATAAAGGGTCTACGGTTATGGTTTCCCCCGTTAGTGAATTCTTCCTTGGATATGTCTTATAGTTTAATTGGCTATCTCTCTCAATCATGAACACGCTACCTATCATAAATCGCTCTCAAGTAATTATGATAATTTACTAGATGCACTCTTTCAAGTTACACTAGCTAGATCGCAATACAGTTCACTTTAGATTGCACCCGAGGTATCGTTATCTCTAATCTAACCTCTAAACCCTCGGTTATGACTTTCGTCTATACTCCGGGAGTGGTGTTGTTCAAGCAATTACCTAAATATGCACTCTCTCTCAAGTAGATACATAATAAATAGGAATAGTTAATCAAGGGCCCTTTCAATCAACTATAATAAGAACGTAGTTGAACAAAAAGAGATTAATCAACCAAAATATATTAATATCACAATGAATTCATCCCCAACGGGTTCTACCAAAACCCTAGACTAAATAATTTAGCTACTCATGTTATTGAGAATCAAAACTAAAAGAAATTGCATAATTGAAGTACAAAGTAAAGAATACTAGATGTAGAAATCGATGTTTTTCACTTCTATGGTGTTTTCGTGTTGAATCCTTCCGAATCTCCTCTGCTTCTTTAAGTTTTGTTGTTTGGGGTATATTTATATGTTTAGGGCCAACCCTAACCATGTAGGAGACTTCTATTTCAACCGGGAAACACTTAAACTCGTCAAAAATCGAATTTGGCCGAAACTGGGACACCGGGCGTTTGGGGCCAAACGCCCCCTTAAGGCCAGTGCAGGCCTGGAGTTTGGGCCCTAACGCCCCTCTAACTCCTGGGGGTGCCTGGACTTATGGGGAAAACGCCCCCCTAACGCCAAGGGGTGCCCGACTTTAGGGGGCAAACGCCCGGCTATCGCCCGAGTGTCTCCTTTTGCGTATTTTCGACGTATTTGCATCCCTTTAGCTCCGTTTCCATCTCCAATTCACCTACACATGAAATAAACTCNTTGTGAATAAAGCATGGTATATGTGAGTCGATTATTGAGGCGAGGATGTCATACCTCTGTGCTTAAACTGTTTAAAAAATTCTTGGTATAACGCGTTAAGGGATTTGCTTAATAAGTTGTGTTCATGAGTGTAGTTGGATTGCTCGAGGACGAGCAAATGTTTAAGTGTGCGGTGTTGATGTGTGGCTAGAATTCATGTTTTAACACGTTATATGCCTTACGTTTTATGTGCGTTAATGATAAAAATACACTTCGTATGTGCCTAATGGAGTCTATTTCAAGTGTAGGTGAATTGGAGATGGAAGCCGAGCTAAATAGATGCATAAACGTCGAAAATACGCTCAAGAGGCGAAGAAGAGTGCACCAGGCTATAGCCGGGCGTTTGGGCTGTAGATCCTGGTCATACCAGGCTATAGCTGGGCGTTTGGGCTATAAAGCATGGTAAGACCAGGCGTTATCCAGACGTTTGAGCCTTAAGGCCAGGCCTGGCCTGGCTTTATCCAGGCATTTGGGCCATAAAGCCAGGTCCCTGGTCTGGTCCAATCCGACTTTTGAAGATTTTAAGTATTTCCCGATTTGAATAGAAGTCTCCTACACGTTTAGGGTTTGTCCCAAATATATAAATAGACCCAAAAATACAACTTTGAGAGGGGAGATGACATTGGAGACAAGAGAGGCCTGTGGAATACTACTCAGAGAAGCAAAACATTGATTTTTACAGCTTTTATTCATTACTTTGTAGTTTAATTATGCAAGTTATTTTAGAGTTGATTATTATGAGCATGAGTAGCTAATTTCCTTAATCTAGGGTTTTGTTGGAACCTGTTGGGGGATGAACTTATTTTGATATTAATATAGTTTGGTTGGTTGTTAATCTCTATTTGTTCAACTACGTTCTCGTTATAGTTAATTGAAAGGATCCTCAATTAACTGTTCCTATTTATTATGTATCTACTTGAGAGAGAGTGCATATTTAGGTTGTTGTTTGAACAACATCATTCCCGGAGTATAGACGAAAGTCATAACCAAGGGTTTAGAAGTTGGATTAGAAATAACGATACTTCGGGTGCAATCTGAGGTGAACTGTAATGCAATCTAGCTAGAGTAACTTGAGAGAGTGCGTCTAGTAACTAATCATAATTACTTGAGAGAGATTTAAGGTAGATAGAGTGTTCATGATTGATAGAGACAACTAATCAAACTATAAGAAGTATCCAAGAAGGAAGTTCACCAACGAGGGAAACCATAACCTTAGATCTTTATTATAATTGTTTACACCATATTGTTAGTTAATTGTTAGTTTATTAATTTTGTCAGTAAAAATAGTAAAACATCACCAATTGGTATTCAAAAGTCTTGAGAAAATTGGTTAAGTAAAGTTTTGTATTCTGACGGCTTGATTGATACGTAAATTCCCTGTGGGATTGACTCTTGGCGTAATACCCCGGATTATATTTGCAGCGCCTGTTTAGTCTTTCTATAAGACATAGTTGAGCGTGATCAAATTTTGGCGCCGTTGCCGGGGACTTAACGGTATTATCTAGTGTAGGTGTAGGTGTACATATTGCTAGGTTTCAAGTTTGATTTTTTTTAGTATGTGATTTTTATTTTCTTTATTTTAGTTGTATTTGTTAATTTGAAAAATATGGCATCGTGGAATTATGAGAGTTTGGATGTTGGTAATTCTGCTTTTGATCCTCGTTATGCATATTATGGAGGAAGTCACCCAGGGCAAAATTATCAAAATATTCCCGAGAGCAAGTTATGTGCACCAACTCAATCTTATGTGTGGAATCTGTGTGATATTGTGTGGTGGTCAAGATGGTCACTTTCATGGTTGTGCTTATATTTCTTATCTTCTCCCAACCCCTTACTTTGATGGTTCTTCTTTTTCTTGTGAAGTTAATAGAAACAAAGAACCCAGTGATGATGACCTGAAAAGGATCGAGGATATGATGAAGTGCCTTTGGAACAACATGAGGAGATACAACTGCAGGTACACAGGAAAGATGCAAATATTCGCAACTTGGAGGCTCAAACGAGTCAACTAGTTGAAGCTTTTAATGCTCAATATGCCAATATTATGGATAGTAGCCAGGAGCAGTGTACATTAGAGATGGAAATTTTGATGCCAATGGAGGGGTCCAAAGTAGAAACCCAACACTCTAACCAACTAGAATTTGAGGATGCCGATGTTGAAGAAGTATTACTAGATTCAACCAGGGACGTTGAGGATAAAAATTTAGTAGACTCTAGTGTGATTGATGTTGAGGATGTTGAAAGTCCTGAAGTTCATGTGTTTGAGCGCATTGGTCCACACTCCAAGTATTTTTCCACATTATGTTTGGATGATGATATGGAAATAGAGTCATCCGAACCAATTGAGGAGTCAAGGAATGAAGAACAAGATGCCTACATTCTAGAATTTTTCTTGCCAGAAAGACAGGACTACATACCTCATCTAAATGCCAAGAAGTGTAAAATAGTACAATGGTTGCTTGGGCCAATTAGATTTTTTCCACCACCCTTGGAGCATAACCGAAAACTTGAGTCCAAATGGGGGCTCAATTCATAAGTTCGAAGTGGAGGCAGAAAGTGATTCACGTCGTGCCCCGACGTTAAATCAAGAGCTTGTTGGGAGGCAACCCAGCTTTACGGCTTTCTTTTATTTTATTTTTTCTAATTGGATTATTTTTATAATGTCAATTTTTTTTTTTTTACGAGCATGGAAAGTAAAGCCACTGGAAGGATGCAACATCAAATCAGATGGTTGGAACTAAATATGAGGTACCCGCATGAAGGACCAGGCCTGGGAGAAGTCTGAGTACGCCATGAGATGCTAGTGCTTTGGCCTTTGGCCTACCGGGGAGTTTTTTTTACCCTCTTTTATGCATGGGTGCGCATTGGGGACAATGCAGAATTTTAAGTGTGGAGTGGGGAGATTGTCTGAGTGACTTTCTATGCTATTTCAGTTGTGTTAGATTAATGGAATAATTTATTTTTTTACAAAAATTAGAAAAAAAAATGGACTTTTCCCGACGATGGATCTATTAGACAATTTCTTGAGGGAAGTAAGTCTAAAGAAAATACCAAAAAGATTTTTGATTTAGGTAGTGTAGTAGTTCCCCCTTGGTTTTTCTTTGGATCGCGGTTCTTTTACAAGGGGTTTTAATTGAACCGGGTGTAGGTAATTTTTAATTTTTAGGAGTAGGAACCACATGGTTGAGAAATTAATCGCAGCAATTTCTCGGAACTTGTTGATGCCTTGAGAATAGTCAGTACTCTGATTGTGACGCTTAGGCTCAATTTTTTGACTCTAGGACTAATACCTTAAATTGTATGATTTTAAATTTGCTTAACTGCTTTGACTAGACTGTCTTGATGAATCCAATCCTGAGTGACTTATGTGCCATGTGTGTGTGAGGTTTATGTGTTATTCTCTGCATTGCATTTGATGTCTAGAACTTGCCCCGTGTGTTTACAAAGAAAAATAGTAGTTTTGTTCAGTCCTGGAAGTGATATAAGAGTTTTTTTGTTGAGCCAAAAATATATATTTTACCCGCCTAATTGTTATGTATCATAGTTAACCCCGTTGACCCTATAATCCTGTTTCTTTGGTAACCACATTACAAGCCATAACCCTTTGTTTGAATCGATCATATATTTAAACCTTGTCACCTCTCGTAAGCACTGGAAATGTGATGAAGTATGAAAAAGTTAAAGTGTGGGGTGGTAGGTTGGCTTTTGAGTGGAACAACTGAAGTAAGGAGAAAGGTGCATGAAAAAAAAAGAGTTGTCAATCGAAGCCACTTGAAAAAAAAAAGGAAAAAAAAAAGAAAAGAAGAAAAAAAAATGACAATAGTATATTGTATGAAAAACAAGTATTGATGATGGTGGCTGCTGGTGTACCAAATCTGGTGTGCCTGCACCTGCGAGCCTTTGGTCGTAGGTGTGACCCAAGGAAGGGAGCCCAGTTTCTGCAGATGCGAGTCCTTCTCCGCAGAAGCGGAAGCCAATTCGCAGATGCGGCCCTAACTGGCCCAGTCAATTCCGCAGAAGCGGACACCTGGTCCGCAAAAGCGGATCCGCAGGTGCTGGGGCAGTGAGTTCATTTATAACGGGACTTAAGCCATTTCTTCAAATATTCAAAAGCTAGAAGACCTAGGGGCGATTTTCAAAAGATAATTTCTTCCCCAAAGTGTTGGTAAGTGATCCAAACCATTTTCCTTCAATTGCCCATTGCATTTTATGAAATTCAACCTAAAATCTAAGGAGTTCATGGTAGAAATTAGGGATTTAGGAAGAATAGGGGATTTTTGCAAATTGGGGATTTAGAACTCGATTTGGGGTCACATTTTGAAACTAATTACATATTCGGGCTCGAGGGTGAATGGTTGAATGGGTTTTGGTCCGAACCTCGAGTTTTGACCAAGCGGGCCCGGGGTCGATTTTTGACTTTTGCGGGGAAAGTTTGGGAGACCTAAATTTATGCATTGTAATAAATTTATTTAGAAATATTTGATGTTATTAAGTTAATTATGGCTAGATACGAATGGTTTGGAGGTGGAAACTAGAGGAAAATCAGAAATTAAGCAGCAAGTGGCTTGTGGATCGAGGTAAGTGTTGTGTGTAACTTTGGCTTGAGGGATTAGGTATTATTTGACTATTTTCTACGTGTTTGGTTGTCGAGAACAATGTATAGGTGAGGTGACGAGCACCTATGTGTTGTTATCGAGTCATATTCTTGTAACTGTTGTATTCCTTAATCATATTGTTCATGCTTAGATTAGCCATTTGTTTTGTTGAGCAGCTTTTATCATGTTCTTATTTTGAAATTTGGTATTTATTAAGTATTGGCTCAAAGTAGAGGTTGGTATTGTGGCACTGAATGTTGAAGTAAGACTGATTTTTGATATTTCTATCTCTCTATTGTTATTGTTCCTTGTTTTGGTGAGGGAGAGTGTAAAACACGAAGGGTGATGCTGTGGAAATGTTTGTGAGCGAGTGTTAATGCACGAAGGGTAATGCCGTGCCCTTTTTTCTGAGTGATAATGCACGAAGGGTGATTCCGTGTCATAGTATGAGAGATTTAATGCATGATGGGTGATGTCGTGCCGTTCTATTGTTTCATATGGTGAGATTGAGAGTAAAAGCACGAAGGGTGACGCCGTGCAGTTTCCTTTACCTTTTTACTTGTTTTACCTGTTTAAGGCATATTTATTGATCCACTTTTATCATTGTTTCTGATTCCTTATATTGTGATCCCCTCAGCATGTCCCCTTCCCAATATCTCTTGTCTTATTTCTCTTATTATTGTTATTGCTATATGTATGATTATACTGCACAGGTTGTTTGTGGGTCCTAGCCTCGTCACTACTTCGCCGAGGTTAGGCTCGACACATTCCAGTACATGGGGTCAGTTGTACTGATACTGCACTCTGCACTTCCTGTGTAGATTCAGGTGTCGGTCCGAGCTAATCTCGAGACTAGCTGCTGAGTTCACTACAAAGGAGACCCAAGGTAGATTTGCCGACGTATGCAGACCCTAGAGTCCACTTCTAGTTGTTTCAGTTTACTGTTTCTTTTAATTTGTAAACAGTTGTACTTTCTTTCATCTAGATATTTGTATTTAATCTTAGAAGTTCGTGAGTTGTGACTCTAGATTCTGGGTATTTGTGTATAAATATTTGGGTTTGTTATGAATTTACGCTCTCATATTAATCTGTTATGGTATAAATTGTTGTTAAATCGTTGTAAGGTTTAAGATTTTTTCCTATTGAATCTCTAATGTTGGCTTTCCTATCAAGTAGATGTTAGGCGCTATCACGGTCCCGACAGTGGAAATTTCGGGTCGTGACAAGTTGGTATCAGAGCACTAGGTTGCCTAGGTCTCACAATTCACGGACAAGCTTAGTAGAGTCTAGGGGATCGGTATGGAGACGTTTGTACTTATCTCCCAGAGGCTATAAAGTTAGGAACAAGTTTCACTTTTATTCAACTATGTCGTACGATTTTGTTTTTCTCAATACTGATTGAATTCTCCTATTCTTATTCTCTCGCAAATGGAGAGAACGTGTACCGCTTCTTCAGTTGAGCAGCAGCCAGAGCCCCTAGTAGTAGCTCCTACGAGGGGTCGGGGTCGATGTCGAGGTCGTGCTAGAGGTCGAGGTAGGAGCAGGGCTCAGCCCAGGTCCCCAGTAGCAGCCCCAGTTGTGGAGCCTCAAGTAGAGTTCGATGAGGAGGTTCCATCTCAGACTATTCTTGCCGGACCAGCTTAGGTTCCAGAGGGGTTTATTGCCAACCCAGTGCTTCAGGATGCCTTGGTCCGATTGGTGGGCCTTATGGAGAGTGTGGCCTAGACTGGCGCATTCCCCATGGCACCAGCCTTATCTCAGGCTGGAGGAGGAGCCCAGACTCCTGCTACTCATACTCCGGAGTAGATGGCTCCCCGGTTTCAGACTCTAACAGCTCATCCAGTCGGAGTAGTTCAGTCGGTTGTTGCGGCACAGCCCGGTGATGGGTCAGCTATGTCCTCTAAGGACTTGTGGAGGTTGTATAGGTATACCAAGCTCTTTCCAGTTCATTTCAGTGGTCTTACTTCAGAGGATCTCTAGGAGTATCTTGATAGCTGTCATGAGGTTCTTCGGAACATGGGTATATTGGAGAACAACAGGGTGGACTTTGCTGCTTTTGAGATGACTGGTTCCACCAACAAATGGTGGAGGGATTATTTATTGACCAGACTAGCTGGGTCGCCTACTCTTACTTAGGACCCGTTCTCTCATCTCTTCTTGGAGAAGTTTCTACCTATCACCTTGAAAGAGGAGCGCCGCCGTCAAATCGAGCGTCTCCTGTAGGGCAGCATGATTGTTACTCAGTATGAGACTCGTTTTGTGGATTTGACTCGTCATGCTATTCTTCTGATTCTTACTGAGAGAGAGAGAGAGATGGTGAGGAGGTTTATTGAGGGACTTGCTCAGCCCATTATATTGCATATGGTTAAGGAAACTAGGAGCGATATTTCTTTCCAGGATGCGGCCAATCTAGCCAGACGAGTCGAGATGGTTCTTGGACAGGGAGGTCAGCGGTCAAACAAGAGACCTCGTCATTCCGGTGGGTTTAGCGGTGCCTCATCTGGAGGCGAGGGTACTTATGGTAGAGGCCATCCTCCCAGGACATTTCATTGAGCACTCCAGGCATCCCATGGTGCCCCAGGTTGACGTGGACTTCATATGCCTTATTCTGATCAGCCAGCCTACAGTGCACCATCAGCTTCTATCAGTGCACCTCCGCTCCAGAATTTTTAGGGTGGTTATTCAGATCGACAGGGTCAGTTTCATGGTCAGCAGTCACAACAACTGAGGTCTTGTTATACTTGTGGTGATCCGAGGCACATTGCTAGATTTTGCCCTCGTGCATCGAGCAGTTCACAACATCAGAGTTCTCGTTCCATGGTTCCGGCACCAGTAGCTGCACCGCCTGCTCAGCCAACCAGAGGCAGGGGTCAGCCAGTTAGAGGTAGGGGCCAAATTGTTAGAGGTGGAGACCCGCCAACTAGAGGTCATCCCAAGGATATGGTTCAGAGTGGTGGGGACCAACCCCAATGTTATGCTTTCCCAGCCAAACCTGAGGCTGAGCCATCCGATGTTGTTATTACAGTTACTATTTAAGTTTGTAGTAGAGATGCTTCAGTACTAGTTGATCTGGGGTCTACGTACTCCTATGTGTCATCTTATTTTGCTTCATATTTGGTTGTGCCTCGTGATTCCTTGAGTGCCTCTGTTTATGTGTCCACACATATGGGGGATGCTATTGTTGTAGATCGTGTATATCATTCGTGTGTGATCACTGTTGGGAGTCTTGAGACCAGTGTAGATCTTCTACTCCTCGATATGGTTGATTTCGATGTTATATTGGGCATGGATTGGCTGTCACCTTATCACGCTATTTTGGATTGTCATGCCAAGATAGTGACCTTAGCGTTGCCGGGGTTGCCTCGATTATAGTGGAGAGGGACTCCTAGCCATTCTACTATCAGGGTTATTTCTTATATGAAGGCTCGGCGTATGGTCGAGAAGGGGTGTTTGGCCTATTTGGCTTATGTTCGTGATTCTAGTGCGGAGGTTCCTTCTATGGATTCTGTGCCTATCGTTTGTGAATTTCCAGAGGTATTTCCTGCAGACATGTCGGGGCTACCACCCGAAAGGGATATTGATTTGGCTCCCGGCACTCAACCCATTTCCATCCCGCCATACCGGATGGCCCTGCCAGAGTTGAAAGAATTGAAAGAACAGTTGCAGGATTTTCTTAATAAGGGCTTCATTAGACCTAGTGTATCGCCCTGGGGTGCACCGATTTTGTTTGTGAAGAAGAAGGATGGGTCTATGAGGATATGTATAGATTATCGGTAGTTGAACAAAGTCACCATCAAGAACAAGTATCCATTGCCGAGGATTGATGATTTATTTGATCATATTTAGGGTGCCAAGGTGTTTTTGAAGATTGATTTGAGATCTGGCTACCATCAGTTGAGGATTAGGGCATCTGATATCCCTAAGACAGCTTTTCGGACGCGGTATGGGCACTATGAGTTTCTGGTGATGTCCTTTGGGTTGACCAATGCCCCAACAACATTTATGGATTTGGTGAACTGAGTGTTCAGGACTTATTTGGATTCCTTTATGATTGTGTTTATTGATGACATCTTGATATACTCCCCCAGTCGGGAGGAGCATGAGCATCACCTTAGGATAGTGCTCCAGACTTCGGGACAGTCAGTTGAATGCGAAATTTTTGAAGTGCGAGTTTTGGTTGGATTCAGTCGCTTTCTTGGGCCACATTGTATCAACAGAGGGTATTCAGGTAGATCATAAGAAGATTGAGGCAGTTCAGAACTGGCCTAGACCCACTTCAGCCATGGGGATTAGGAGAATCTTGGGTTTGGCAGGTTATTACTGTTGATTTGTGGAGGGGTTTTCATCTATAGCAGCCCCGTTGACTAGGTTGACCCAGAAGGGTGCCCCGTTCAGATGGTCAGACGAGTGTGAGGCGAGCTTTTAGAAGCTCAAGACAACTTTGACTACAGCGTCGATGTTGGTGTTACCATCAGGTTCAGGATCTTACACGATATATTTTGATGCCTCCCGTGTTGGGCTCGGAGCAGTATTGATGGAGGAGGGCAGGGTGATTGCATATACGTCTCGAAAGTTGAAGGTTCATGAGAAGAATTACTCTGTCCTGATTTAGAGTTGGCAGTCATTATTCATGCGCTGAAGATTTGGAGGCACTATCTTTATGGCGTGTCATGTGAGGTTTTCACAGATCATCACATCCTTCAGTATTTCTTCAAGCAAAAGGATCTCAATTTGAGGCAGAGGAGGTGGTTGGAGAAATTTAAAGACTATGATATCACCATCTTGTACCATCCCGGAAGGCCAATGTGGTGGCCGACACATTGAGTAGGAAGGCAGCGAGTATGGGCAGCCTTGCGTTCATTCCAGTCGGTGAGAGGCCGCTAGCATAAGATGTTTGGAATTTGGCCAACCAGTTTGTGAGGCTGGATATTTCAGAGCCTAGCCGTGTTCTAGTTTGCACAGTTGCTCGGTCTTCCTTGTTCGAGCGTATCAGCGATCGACATTATGAAGACGCTCATTTCTTGGTCCTTAGGGACACAGTGCAACACGGTGGTGCCAAGCAGGTTACTGTTGGTGATGATAGAGTCTTGAAGATGCAGGGTCGTGTTTGTGTGCCTAATGTGGATGGACTTCGCGAGTTGATTCTTGAGGAGGCCCACAGTTCCCGGTATTCTATTCATCCGGGCGCCGCAAAGATGTATCAGGATTTGCGGCAACATTATTGGTGGAGGAGGATGAAGAAGGATATAGTTGCTTATGTAGATCGGTGCCTGAATTGTCAGCAAGTGAAGTATAAGGATCAGAGACCCGGTGGTTTGTTTCAGAAGATAGATATTCCTGAGTGGAAGTGGGAGCGTATCAATATGGACTTTGTTGTTGGACTCTCACGGAATCAGAGGAAGTTCGATGTTATTTGGGTCATTGTGGATAGTGATTGGCTCCAACCCTACACCACTATATAATGGCAAGGAGGGGTCGATGTAGCTTTTACCCGAGGGATCGGGATCGATATCCACAGGGAGTTATAATATGGGAATTGGGTTCCTATCCGACCTAGTTATGTATCTTTCCTTTAATTACACTTCTAGTCATAAGTTGGTTTTATGCTATTCTAGTTTAAAGCTATTGATTGCTAAAAAGAAGCTAAGTATAATGTTTTGGTAAGGGTTTTCTCAGTTTATAAAGGGAACTAGGGAGGCGACTTACCTAGGAGAGTATCTAATGGAATCTAAAGTTTAAGACAAACTTGTTGTATATGGGATCATGATATAACCTCACACTCAATTACTCACCCTATACCTCTTGGTAGTTTGGGAGACCTTGCCCGAATTGGCTTTCTCAAGCCTAATTGGGTGTTCAAACAGTGCAAGTGAAATTGGCTCAAGTCAGGTATTACTATCTCTAGGTTTAACACTTTAATTGGGGCTATCAATCTCTTGAATTCACCCCAATTCCTTGTTAACCTATTTTACCTAGACTTGGGTCCTCTTTCTCAAGAGGAACCCTAGTCGAAAAGGCATGAATTAGTGTTTGCAATCACCAATTCAGCAGATAAAGCATGAAACAAGCTAATAAAACTAACCCATAACAAATAAGCCCCAAAATTAAAGACCCATAAGATACCCATACTAGGGTTGGGTCACAACTCTAGCTAATATTTCTAGCTACTCATAATCAAGGTATAAATCAAAGATGTAGATGAAATAGCCATACATATTAAATGCAAGGATAAAATCTAAGATTATAAGCTAAAGCTACTCTAAAATTACTCAAAAGGGAAAAAGGTTGTTGTTCACGAGCTCACTCATACAAAAGATAACCTAAAAATGTGAAAAGAACTATTTATACACAGCTGAAATTACTGGACAAAAAGGCCTCTGCGGAGGTTCCGCTGTCAGTGGAAAAATAGGCCCCTCGGCGGATTGACATTCGTTGTCGCACAATAACGAGCATGAACCACGCTTCTTCAAAACTGGACTTGATAAAAACTCTTTGTACCTTGATTCCGCTCCCAGCGGAATTCTAATCGCCTCAGCGTTAGGAAATAGCGCGGCCGCGTAAAATAAGCGCTGACCGCATTTCATGGTTTGCTCAAGATTGCTAACTCTCTGATCCTCCATTTCCGCTCTCAGCAGAATTTCCGCCGCGACTGCGCCAATGGCTTCGCGATCGCACTTTTGTGATGATGTCAGCGGTCCCAGCTGAGTCCAAATTCATCTCTATGAACCTCAAATCCGCGGCCGCCCTCAGTAATCTGTCTCAGCGGACAAGCTTACGCTGCAGTGTAAAATTAGCGATGTCAGCGCTCCAGTTGAGTTCAGGGCTTTTTGCAAGATTGGCTCCTTTTTAAGTTCGTTTTGGCTTCTTTGTCTCATTTTGACGTAAACATGCAAGTAAGCACCTTGAGTTAGTTTTTGAGAATACCTTAATGCATTTTTGCCCCAAAACCTAATTTAAAGAGATTAAATAGTTGGTTAAAATCCCTAGTTATCAACTCCCCCAAACTTAAGATTTTGCTTGTCCTCAAGCAACTAAGGTAATTCCTACTTCCACAAGAAAAAGAGAGTAGAATTTCAGGTGTCCTAAAATAACTTCATCAAGCTTCAATTGGGACTAACAATTACCCTCAACACAAATGCATTATTGACAATATTATGCAATGACTTTCTGAGTTCCATAGATCTAATGTGACACAAAAGCTTCAAGAGTTGACTTAATTCATCAAAGAGATTCGCTCTCTCACGTAGGTCACTGTGGATCCCAAACTCTTTTTCCTCTACTCTCCATGAGCTCATCTCACCTTAAAGAATGCACGCTCAAAACCGGGATTGTCAAGAAGTGCGATCATCACTCTCAAAAGAATGCCACAAGTCCGGCTCTAAGTACCATAGGCTTGCCCCTCATGTAAATCACCACTAATGCAAGCTCACTCAACTTGAAATACTATAGGGCTTTAACAGGATGTAATGAAGGCTTTTTGGATCAAATTTGGACATAATGAACTATGATTGTACCATCTTTCCTTAAGCACTCCGTTTTCACAATTCGGCTCATGTTTTTCTTGAGTCTTTAAGTCATTTTCTTCTTCCTTGAGGGAACTAGAGAGACAGATTGTCTCTCTTTATTCTGTTTGACATTCATTTTTCTCCTTTTCTCATCATTCCAAGCCTTTCAACATTTTTTCATTAAATCCTTTCAACCTTGACTTTTCTTTTTGACATGTTTCTTTTCGCCTTTTCATCCTTTTATTTGCCTTTCCTTGTCATCAATTCCTTTTATTATTTGAACCTTTCATCACTTTGAATTTCCTTGTCTCTCCCCCAAACTTATGTTTTTGACTACTATTCATCATGAATGCTCAGGAAAGATTGGGTGCCAAGAGGGTCATTATAGAACAGATGAAGGCTTTTAATGTAGTTATTGAATGAAAAGGCTTAGGCTCAAAGGGGTTGACTAAGGATATTATAATGGTAGGCTGTGGAATTGTTCAAATTCATATGGGACCAAGGAGATCCTATAATCACTTCTCAAGTCGAGCTACACTTAGGAATTTGCCTAGAAAAATATTCGGGGCAAGTTCTAGACTTGTTGGCACGACACTTGGGATTGCAATTCAAAACCTCACCTCTCAAGCCACATGATTGTTAAAGAGAATAGAGTCAAGGGCCCACAAAAATCTTAGCTTAGATTGAAAACTCACATATGGCTACAAACACCACTAGATGACAGTTTTAAACAACTCAAGATTCTAGGGGTCACAACTAAAGCTAGTCTTTTCTACAACTTGTCTCTAACCTCAAAGGTAAATATGCTGGTGCGAAGTGAAGCTTACTTGAGTCACATTTATTCATTACTACCATATAAAAGAAAATAAAAATAAAAAGAAAAATAGACTCAATCCCTTAAGAAGGTCGTCACACCATCCATCGTAGGGAAGAGACACCCGGTTCACACAAATTCCACCCTTGGAAAGAACCGTGGCATTAAGAAAACCAAAGGCTTATTAATCACGAAAAAAGTAAAAATACGCTATAAGTTCAAAAAGAAGCTACTAAAGGAAATAAGAAGCTAAACTATTATGAAAATTATAAAAGAAGTTATAAAGTAACAATACAGAAAGTAAAATGAATATGTAAAATAGGGGATTAAGACGAATATACATAAGAGGGGAATGAATATATACATGGAAAGGTAACTTTATATACATACCAAAGATAAAAAGTACGGAACTAAAGTACGAGAAATAGAAAATAAAGAAATTAAAATAGTATCAAGAGTTATTACAGACCAAATCATCATCAAAATCACCAAATAGCCACCCCCCCCCCCAAATAAAAATAAGCATTGCCCTCAATG
>ML426190.1:14961-41900 GCA_005239525.1 Nicotiana knightiana
CCCCCCCCCCCCAAATAAAAATTAGCATTGCCCTCAATGATAAATGCAAAAATAGAATAGGGGAAGGGTAGAGAGTAAAATAAAACTCCCTAAGATGACTCTGTCTGCACAGGAGCTGGGTCACTGGGTGGGTCAATAACTGGGTCCTGTGGCCGGGGTGATGCATCTCCCTCGGGGTCCTCCAGTTGGATCTCCAAATCCTCAGTCTGGGGGATCACCACCCTCCTCACAGGCTCACTGGTGGCCTCCTGCTCTAGCATCTACGATGGCTGCACTGTCTGAGATGTAGGGGCAGGCTCTCCTATGAGTAGATCAAGGGGGATATCACCCACTGTAGTAAGCTTGGCCATCTCCTTCTTCAGGTCATCCTGGATCTTCCGCATCTTCTTTACCTATTTTCCTAGGGACTTGATTTCCTTCTCATGTTTGCCCATGGAATCCAGAATCTTCTTCTAGTTTTCAAAAAAACTCTTCAAAGTCTCCTCCAATGATGGAGGCAACTGGATCTGGGCTGGGGCTGCCTAGGCTGCTATAACACTGGATAGAGCAGATAGCTTTGATAAAGCTACCTGCAGCTAATTGGTGATACCCACCAATGTACGGTTTACCCTCAGAGCAGAGGGTAAGTTCAAGAAGAAGGCACTGAGGTAGGAATGGAGGCATATGGTCCGGAGGTAGGATGTGGCATGACAACTTAAGACCTCTCAGTAGTAGAGGACTTTGAACCTGTGACCACCACCCCAGGCTCTTCAAACTGGCCACTGGAAGTAGCTTTGCTCTTGAACTTGGGGTTGTCCGGACTCTACATGCTGTACTAGGAAAAAGGCCTCTTTGGATTCACCATGGTGTTATAGTCCCTTCCCTCTGCCCCCTTGTCCTTGAAGTACATAGTAAGGAAGTTTGGGAAGGGATATGAGTGCTTACCCTTTCTTACCGCCCTGTTAATCACCTTGGCCAATATTCCCAACATTGATCGGGAGCCCCGCCATAACAGTCCCTACAATAATAGCTCGGGAAACCGGCATGTCACTGTCATGAGTAGTGGGGTCAATCCTGCTGCATATAAATGTGGCCCATCCCTTTTCCTAGAAACTCAAAGTGTTCCTGTAGATAGGAACCCCGGCTGTCAGCCACGCTGGAGTAGTCTGAGGAATATCAATCATTGAGGCTAGCCAAGGGTAAGCTAACTCATCCAGCTCCACCTTCTCCAAATACTGGGTTTAATCTTCATCATTGAACCCAGCATAGTCATTGAGAGTTGTTCCATTGAACAAAATCTTCTTATTGCGGACTTTGGTTAGGTATGTTCCCTATTTTATATGGGCGACATTAGCATAGAACTCTTTGACCACAAACTCCTTGGCCTCTGGAAAGCTGTTGGTGAAGAACTTCCACCCCATTCTCCCGTTGAAGTGCCTTTTAACATTTGGGTTGTGGGGTAGAAGGTCCCGCTCACTGAAAGCCCTCTCCAATGTAAGTGACCTTTGAGGCTACCACTCCCTGAATTTATGATAAGCTTTCTCACTCACGAACCGATCTTGCCATACTACCGGGTTCCGAGACCTCACCAATCCCCCTGTCTGAGTGTCACCACCCCTCCCTCATCCGGGGCATCATCATCAATATCGATTTGTATGTGGGCAGGTGTGGTGGAGGGAGCTGCTTTACTGGGGGCCAGAGGAGGTGGAGAATCACTGAGTTCCAAACTACCCGAAGAGCCAGATACAGAAGTTGACTAATTTACAAGGCGTTGGGGTTGAGACTGTGCCTCCTCTTGAGCTTTGGCCGGTTTCCCCCTCTAAAATTTCCCGAGAGGGGACATACTTGCTAGTCTGCGAGGTGTCTGGAGTGGGCCTCTGGAGAGTCTTCTTTGTTGCCAATTATCCTTATAGGGGCTAGTGGTGCATCTGGTTGTTTTACTCGTCCCCGACCCCGTGATGATTCACCTCTTCCGGGTTGTTTATCTTGGCCGCCTCTAGATCGAACCATTATCTGCAAACATAGTCAGTGAAATCTCATTAGTATTTGGTAATAAATGAATCATTAGATGAAAGCAGTGGTAGGTTGCAGAAGGTAAAACATACTGGACCGCTGTCAGCGGAAAATGGGGCGTGGTCGCGAGAGGCTGGGAATCACACTACCCAGTCTCTGAACATCATGCACCGCTGACCACGAAAAATTGGGCGCGGACGCGTAAGCTCCACCGTTGAGAGCGGAAAAACGAACGCGGTCGCGAAATGATTATGACACTTCTCTGAACATTGTTCTGCTGTCCCCAAAAAAAGGAACCGCGGCCGCGTAAAGTTGGCCGCTGATAGCGGAAATTCCACCGCGGCCACGTTAAACAGGCCAATTCAAACTTAACAAAAGCACATCACCACTGACCACAGAATTTAGGCTGCGACCGTGGAATTCAAATAACACGGGCACTAAGGAAAGGTTCATTAGCTAGGGTTCATATTTATCAAAGAATTTGGCAATTAACAAGCAAAATTAAACACCCCAACCCCCATTAGCCATCAAAAAAACAATAACCCATTCATTTTTACCACTAGTTAAGCATGATTATGATTCTAGGTCTATAGTAACTCTAACTAGAAAGAAAAGCTACAAAAAAATAAGTAAGGAAAAGAGAAAGAACCAAAAATAAAACTAAGAGATTGGAAATGTTAGGAGCTAGATTTGATGTAGGAGTTAAACTTGTTAGATGAGATGAAGTTTAGATGCACAAGAGTGATGATGAACAGTGAAAAGGGGTGCTGTGAAATGCTACAGTGTGAAAAGTGTAAAAGGAGGAGGGCACCCCAATTTATAATAAAACCCTAGGTCCACACCAACTTACCTGGAGCGGCCGCGAAATTTCACCACAGTCCGCGCTTTTCACTTTTTTGAAGAGCTGAATCTTTGATGTCACCGCAGGGAGCGAAAAAAGGGTTGTGGCCGCGGAATAATGGCCGTTGACAGCGGAATTTCAAACGCGGACGTAGACCAAGTAATCGAACTTTCCCAAGTAATGATTCACACAATGCCCATTAACCCGGAAGATTTCACTATTTTTGTTCTTCAAGTCAAGAGCACCAAAAGGTGTTACATGCACTACCTCAAAGGGACCACTCCATTTGGACTTTAGCTTGCCTGGAAACAGACGCAACCGGGAGTTGAAGAGAAGGACCAAATCACCCTCTTTGAATTCCTTGTTCTGGCATATTTATCATGCAAGTATTTCATCTTCTCCTTGTACTATGATGAGCTTGAATAGGCATGAAAATGAAATTCATCGAGCTCATTAAGTTGTTCCACACGGAAATTTGCTGCAACATCCCACTCAAGATTTAGTCTCTTCAAGGCCCACAATGCTTTATGTTCTAGCTCAACCAACAAATGACACACTTTACCAAATACCAACCGGTACAAAGACATACGGATTGGAGTCTTAAATGTATTCCTATAAGCCCACAGCGCATCATCTAGCTTCCTTGACCAATCTGTTCTATTGGCATTCACAGTTTTTGACAAGATGCTTTTGATTTCCCTATTTGAAACCTCCACTTTCCCACTAGCTTGGGATGATAAGGAGTAGAGACCCTGTGATTGACACCATATTTAGCAAGCAAAGTATAAAATTCCCAATTACAGAAATAAGACCCCCCATCACTTATAATAGCCCGGGGCGTCCCAAACCGTGTGAAAATGTTCTTTTTGAGAAAAGCTACTACACTCCGGGCTTCATTGTTAGGCAAAGCCACGACCTCGACCCACTTTGAAACATAATCAACCGCCACAAGAATGTAAGTATTGCCACACGGACTAACAAAAGGGCCCATGAAGTCTATGCGCCACACATCAAATATGTCAAATTCAAGAATAGTTGTGAGGGGCATTTCATCCTTCTTTGATATTCCTCCAGCTCTCTAACACTCATCACATCTCTTTACAAGCTCATTGGCATCTCTATACAAGGTTGGATAATAAAAACCACAACTCAGAACTTTGGAAGCAGTCCTTGCCCCACCGTGATGACCACCGTAAGGAGAGGAATGACAAGAATCAAGTATACTCATTTGCTCCTCCTGGACACACTGACGAATCACTCCATCATTGCAAATTTTAAACAAGTAGGGCTCATCCCAATAATAGTCCAAACTGTCCCGTTTGAGTTTCTTCCTTTGGTTAGAAGAGAGCTCAACGGGAAAATGTCGATAACAATGAAAGTGGCAACATCCACAAACCAAGGCATATCATTCATAGAAACCGAGAGGAGTTTCTCATCCGGGAAAGCATCATTAATTTCAATACCATCTTTTGGCCTCCCTTTCTTTTCTAGCCGGGACAAATGATCTGCAACCTGATTTTTACTACCTTTCCTATCAATGATCTCGAGGTCAAATTCTTGAAGCAACAAAACCCATCTCATCAGTCTAGCTTTGGAGTCCTTCTTTGTCATCAAATACAGGAGCGCCACGTGATTGGTGTGAACAATCATTTGGCACCCATGAGATAGGACCTAAATTTCTCCATTGCAAACACAATTCCTAACAATTCCTTCTCCATCACTGTATAATTAACCTGGGCATCGTTCATAGTTTTGCTTGCATAGTACACCAGATTAAATATCTTGTTCACCCATTTTCCCAAGACCGCTCCTACCGCAACATCACTTGCATCACACATAAGCTCAAAGGGTGAGCTCCAATTTGGTGCGTTAATGATTGGAGTGGTTGTTAATTTATACTTCAAAAGCTCAAAGGCCTTCATGCATTCTTTATTAAAATCAAACCTTGCATCATTTTCTAATAGCTTTCATAGGGGATTCACCACTTTGGAAAAGTCTTTGATGAACCTCCGGCAGCACCCCGCATGCCCAAGGAAACTTCTAACTCCCTTGACGAAAGTTGGAAGAGGTAACTTTGAAATCACTTCTATCTTAGCTTTGTCTACTTCGATTCCATCTTTTGAGAGGACAATGCCCTTCTCGAACATAAAGTGGCATTTTCCCCAATTCAACACAAGATTTGTCTCTTTACATCAGGCTAGAACCTTATCAAGATTTTGCAAACATTCTTCAAATGAGTCTCCAACCACACTAAATACATCCATAAAGACTTCGAGGAAGTCCTCCACCATGTCCGTAAATATCGCCATCATGCACCGCTGAAATGTAGCTGGTGCATTACACAATCCGAACGGCATCCTAGAGAATGCAAAGGTCCCATACGGGCAGGTGAAGGTAGTTATATATTGATATTTAGGGGCTATAAGAATCTGATTATAACCTGAGTACCCATCCAAGAAATAATAGAAGGCTCGCCCGGCAAGTCTGTCTAACATCTGGTCCAAAAATGGCAATGGAAAGTGATCCTTTCGGGTCACCTGGTTCAGCTTCCTGCAGTCCACACATACCCTCCAACCAGTCACGGTCTGAGTATGGATCAACTCATTCTTTTCATTTTTCACCACGGCCATACCCCCCTTTTTTGGCACATATTGCACTGGCAAGTCCATGCACTGTCTGAGATTGGATAGATAACCCCTGCATCAATCCATGTGATAATCTCCTTTTTGACCACCTCTTGCATAGCCTCGATCAACCTTCGTTGATGTTCCACGGACGGTTTTGCATCATCCTCAAGTATAATTTTATGCATGCAAAAGGCAGGGCTTATGCTCCGAATATCAGCTAAGGTCCATCCAATTGCCTTTTTTCTCCTTTGGAGAACTTCAAGAGTTGAGTTTACCTGCAATTTAGTTAAGCAAGGAGAAAGAATAACAGGTAATCTAGAAGAAGGGCCCAAGAATTCATACCTGAGGTGTGATGGGAGAGGCTTCAACTCCAAGGTAGGTGGCTCCTCGATCGAGGGTTTTGTCAGTGGAGTCTTCTGATTTTCCAAGTCCAAGGATAGCTTAAGGGGACCATAAGAATAGGATCCCATTCATTGCAATATATTAGTACATTCAACCAAGCCATCCCTTACGTCATCCTCATGGTTCAACAAGACAGCTTTCATTGGATCTTTCACATTTATCATTGAGCTTGTATCATCAATTATCACTTCCTTTACTAAATCCACAAAAGAGCAAACCTTGGTACTATTTGGTTGCCTCATTGACTTGCACACGTGGAAGACCACCTGTTCATCGCCCACCTGGAAGGTGAGCTCACTGGATTCAACATCCACCAAGGCCTTCCCTGTTGCTAGGAACATCCTTCCCAAGATTAGAGGCAGCTCGTAGTCCACCTCGTAGTCGAGGATCATAAAATCAACAGGCAATATAAACTTGTCGACCCGCACAAGAACATCATCAATAATACCAAGGGGCCACTTCATTGTTCTATCTGCCATTTTAGTCTCATTGAAGTTGCTCGTGGGTGACCAATACCCAAAGTTTTGAAGACGGAGTAAGGCATAAAATTGATACTAGCACCCAAATTACATAATGCCTTTGAAAAATCTGCACTTCTAATGGTACAAGGGATGGTAAATACGCCAGGATCTTCAAGCTTGGGAGCCATCGTGTGCACAATGGTGTCGCTCCCCCTCTTTCCTCGCGAAGATCGTGTTTATGTCATTCGGTTGAGACAACCCTTTCCTTTTGGGAAAGGGGTTTGTGTTTTTGAGAGTCGCCACCTAACGGTTTTTAAAGGTGTTTTAGGACACCAAAGGTGTTCATTTACAACTACATTGTTAACCAAAGATAGGATAAGGGCTTGAAATTATCATAAGGGGAAGGTGTTAGGCACCCCTCAAGATCCACAAGTGTGGTTCCCGGCCAAACAGCTTTTGTGAATTTGTACGGCTTAGCAAACAAAAAAATAAAGGCTCAAATAAGAGGGGATTTAAGTCTTAAGCATGAAGATGTTTGAAAATAGTAAAGAAGGTTATATTTTGAAAGGATTACGATCTAAGCATATAAAGGGTAGCCTAGGTTTATAATAATATGGATCACATCAGTACAATACCCAGTAATCACTCCTCAAAGAGGGGCTACACGTGGTATTAGCGTACCGGTCATCATATCCATATTCTACCCTTTCCCAACCCATGAAAGTAACTAAATCGAGTGTTGGTCTCGACCTCCATTGTATGCTATTACCCGTCCCTTCCTATCAGTCCCGGAGGAAATTAGGACTCCTATCCTAAAGGGAGATGATAGGCAGACCCTCAGGTTTAAAGTCAAAACACTAAACGACAAACAAGAAACATATAGGACTGCAATTAAGGGGGATAAACATACAAACAGAAAAAGGCACAAGTACCTCCACACATAGTACACATAAACAGCATGACTCATACACAGTTAAGGTCCAAATTCAGGTTCAGATCCTAAGCATGGTATCTAAGTGATAACACAAAGACATATTTATTGCATAACTCAGAGAGGAAGTCTTAATCAGGCTTGCCTATTGGTTTTAAACATGCTGACAATTGAACACTAATCATAAAGGATACTTCTGGTTTTATTTCTTTAACTGATTTCCTAAGGCTTCCCTAGGTGTAAAATAACATGCAGTAGTAGATAGACTAGGTGTTGTTAAGCGAATATGAATGAAATCCTAAAACATGTCATCTAATGCACAGGTAGGGATGCAAAATGATGCATATGCAGAATTCTGAGCAGGATTTCTAAATGCTCACAGCATTATGCACGATTTCGGAAGATGCAAGAGTGACCGCTTATTTTAGTGTTATCCTAGGGATAGGATTTCTAAGTGCACATAGCAATATGAAACATTATTCCAGAAGATACCAATTATTAACATTATTTACCCTATCACAGAATTTTCTATGTGATGAATGACAGTACTAAAACAAGATGCTGAAACAGTGTTCATAAAGCCTAAATAGCATGATTTCTAATGCATGATATGCTTTGCACATGTTGATCCTAAACATGATTTCTATTGCGCAAATAAGGAATGTAAACTTAATAGTATGGTTTCTATTGCACAAATAGGGAATAAAACCTAATAGAATGGCTTCTACCCTCTAATAGCTATAGCATGCATATTTACCCCTCCATTTTCACTATCCATCCCTATAGAGTTGTTTACAACAATTATTACAGGCCAATTGCATGAATTATATAGCTGAATAATGAAAAGAAGAAGTTATACTATAGGGTTCCTACTAATAGGCCCAAAATCTCCAGAATCCTCATTGCCATTAGTTCACAGCCTTTCATATAAATCCAGGTGTGCCAGAGTTTCCTAAGGATCTCAAGGGATCCCAGGCAGTGCTCACACCCAGATTTTCAGAAACAAATTGAGTAAGTGCAGTGTGGAATAGCCAGCCTTTGTGTGTCAAATTTCAGAGGGAGCTCAAGGGTCCCAAAGCAATGCTCACACTAAGGGGGAAGAACTTAAAGGTCCAGGAGTATAGTGAGAGTGCTTGACATAGTTTTGAAAGAGTTGAGTTGGAAAACAGCTTGAAAATGAATAGTTTGAAATAAGTTTTGGAGAACAGATGATTTTTCTTTTAGTGAAAACAGCTTGAAAGAAAGGGATTAGGACAATCAACAACTCATAACCACATCAACATGCATAGTACAAGGAAGCAGTCACAAACAGGGAATAAGGGATTGTGGACAAGTAGGCTGCTCATGAAGTAGATTTGCATACAAGTTAATACTAAGGTATCACAGAACTTAAACAACCACATAACAGTTTTCATAAAGATGTTCAGGCTAGTAACTTAACGGAATCAGATTTAGGGATGCCAAAGAGGAAGTACATAACAAACAGAGTTACACACAGGTCCAGGGGAAAGGGTTACAACATATGTTCAGAATTACCTGTAACGAAGTGACAAAAATACATGCTTATAATGTGCTGGGGATCAGGGGTAAGGCAGAGTCCTAGTGAAACATATAAGAAGGCAGTAAAACATGCTAAAACTAAAGGGAAAAGGATAATCAGATTGGTAAAACAACAAATTGGCATGCTAATTGCAAGGTAGACATCAAAACCACAAGTAGAAGCATAATAGAAACAAAAGGAATTGCAATATTAAAAGAGGCATGTTGTTTTTTATGCTTTAAGTTAAACTGAAAAACATACCAGTTAAATGAGAGAATAAGTGCAGAGTGAGGAGCAGTAGAGTGAAGAACAATAGAGAGCAGAGCAGTAGAGTGTATAATTGCTTAGTCTTGGCTTGCAGCCGACTGAAAATACCAAGTAAACAACAAGAATAACAAGAGAGAATGTATATGTGTGTGAGAGAGTTCAGAACAGTGTATTGTTTGTGTGTGAGTTGTGTCTATACTACAATATTTATAGTTTTGAAAATGAGTAAAGAAATAAGGCAAGTAGTAGTCTAACATAATTATGGAAATAATACTCAATTAGTATCAATTAGAGACCTGGACTCCCTTTAATTAGGGAGTCAAGTTCAAACGGGACAATCAGAGTTAAATAAGGGGAAATAATCAATTACAAACTGATTTTACCCCAATAGGAGTAGTAAAAGCATGTAACACATAATAAGGACCAAATACAAATGTCTCAAGTAAGTAAGATATAATGAACATTCGAAAATATTTTTATGCACATAAATAAAGTAGAATACAATTTAGTTCTAAAAAAAATCAGTCAAAGAATCACATATGAGACTAAAAATCACAAGGAATCAGTGCTAATTAAGGAAAGCATCTCACGAATAAGGAAGTAATTCAAATCAGTAAAAACCTCTAAGGAAAACATATACAAAATCATAAATTCGAAGAGATGCAAAGAATCATCAGAGTATTAGGTAAGCTATGAATAATCAGGCTTATTAAACACAAATGGGCACGGAAATCAGAGAACCCTAAGCAAGAAAGTCACAGAAACAGTAAAGAATTAAAACCCTAGCAAAAAAATTAAAGCATAGAACTCAGAGAATACATGGACTGTTCCACAAAAGACGAGCACACATAAGCACATAATCAAAGACGGACCAGAAAAAATTAGGGCTTTTCAGCATATTAACTTAGACAACAAGATAGTATAAGAGAATTGCTCAAAAACTCAGTAGAAATCCTTAAGAATTAGAAGAAAACTGTTTTTAAAGGGGGTCAAGAAACCCTAACTTCAGAGTGAGGAAATCGTTTGAAAAACAAAGATTATTTCGAGGAAAACATATGAGAAAATGAAAAGAGGATCAGATCCGTCACAGATATAAAAAGATCGGACAGTTTAAAGCTAGGGTTTCTAGAGAAAAACCAAAAAGAGAAGAGGCTTAGATATTACAGGCGTTTGGTGCCAGAAAATGCAAGAACCTTACTCGAACGGCCATAGGAGGCCAATAGAGTTAGAGGGGAAGATGAGGAAAGCGTCATAGACTGCCAGAATGCAGAGGGTAACGAGTGAGGACACCTAGAAAGGGCGTCTCTGCTGTTGGACATGTGCAACCTAGGGAATCTGATCGACGGAGCCAAGAGGGCCAAGCCTGGAGAAGGTCTCTCTGGGACCAAGTAGATTAGGATTGTTTGCTTTTCTAGAATCATTTTAGAATTCGAATGTAATAAGGCAAATGCCATTAGTGACTCATTTATTTATTGTCGTTTTAAGTTCGTCTTATTTATTAAATTAACGAAATTAGGCAATTATCGACATTAAATTTCTCCAAACTTACTTGTCTCTAAGCCTACCTCGGGCAAAACAAGGCTCCCAAATTAGGACGCGAGTTTACATTTCTGCAATACGTGTTTAAATACTGTAAATACTTTCCAGAATCTTTATTGACTTGGTTACCTTTTTGTTTTCCTTTCTTTTGATTATTCCCATTCCCTAAGGTTAGTTTGCACATACTGGCATCGTCATCATATCATACTAGATCCAGAGGCCCTCCACCTCTTCCTCCTCCAAGTGATCCAAAAAATAAGGGAAAAGCTAAGATGGATGATATGAGTGGTGTCAGGAAAGACAACACTACACATGCTGAGAATGTGGAAAATTCAGATGGTCAGAATACTCCGGCACAAAATGATTTGGTCCTACGGTTGGAACAGAAGATACTAGAATTGAAAGGGGAGCTTGAGCAGGTCCGCAACTTGGAAAACCTTTCCCTCACCCTAAACGTCCCAGACATCAACCAACAAAATGCTCAAAACCCAGTACCTCCTCAAAACACACCAAACCAACGTCCTCAAAATCCTCCCGCACCCTACCAATACACAACACCTCCTCAAAATTCTAATCCTCTATCCATACCGACATCCCCTCAACACCAGCATCTCCCGACTTAATATCCGTAAACCACTTACCATACTCTTCAAAATACCCTATAGCCTATCCCCGATCCGTAAAATTCAACTAATGATAACCACTACACTCAAACCCCTGACGTTCAACAAAACAATCCCATATACGTGGAAACCCTACCCCACTCCACTGAACCAACTTCATGCACACCATAATCCACCGAGAAGGACCTGCTCATTAAGAATATGGCGGAAGAGCTCAGAACCCCAGTCCAGAGTATTGATAGGAGGAGCACTCATACTCGCAGAAATGGATGGAGAAATCTGGCCAAATCCTATCAATTCAGATGCGGTCAAAATATACCATGTGTAAACTATTTGTGTTTCTTCATATGATGTAATTGAACTACGCTTGACCTGATTCTCTTTTAAGAGGGGATACGTAGGCAGCCCTATGGGTTCGGTCACAATTCAATAAAATTTTCATTTTCCCCACATTCAGAAACTGGGGCAGAATTTTGAGAGGACCCTCAAAATTCTGAAGCAGGTTCAGCCAACAACATACGGAATAGCCAGAAGGTCATTTAGATAACTGGGGCAGAATTTTGAGGAGGACACTCAAAATTCTATGGCAAAAAAGGTCGCGATGTCTCTTATAATGTCAAACTTGTTGGTTCATCTAACTGATTTCTTATTTGTATATTACTACGTCTTTGAAAACTATGCATGTATACTTTTGAAAAGAAACTTTACTTTTTAGCCAAATGGTACCCATGGTAACTTGAACAGGATCCTCGGGCATAGTGGATCAGAGCCAGCAGACGAAGGCACGAACCAACCTCCCCCACAAAACTCACAAATTTTCTTTGGATGCATGAATAGGTCATCACCATAAGCATCGTCACGACAATAGAATTACTATGCATAAATCATATTTCCAGCTAAGAATACTTCACTCTTATTCTTACATTTTCATGAGGCTAAGCCCTGCCTCCTATTTACATAAGGCTAAGCATTGCCTTCTCTTTGCATGAGACTAAGCCCTGCCTCCCTATTTGCATAAGCTAAGCATTGCCTTCTCTTTGCATGAGGCTAAGCCCTGCCTCCCTATTTGCATAAGGCTAAACATTTCCTTCTCTTCGCATGAGACTAAGCCCTGTCTCAATTCTTGCATGAGGCTAAGACATGCCTCCCTATTTTCATAAAGCTAAGCATTGCCTTCTCTTTGCATGAGGCTAAGCCCTGTCCCCCTATTTTCATAAGGCTAAGCATTGCCTTCTCTTTGCATGAGACTAAGACCTGTTTCAATTCTTGCATGAGGCTAAGCCCTGCCTCTGCAATTGCATAAGGCTAAGCATTGCCTTCCCACTGTGTGAGACTAAGCATTGTCTCCATCTTGCATGAGGCTAAGCCCTGCCTCTGCAATTGCATAAGGATAAGCATTGCCTTCCCACTACACTTGACTAAGTGATGTGTGGCTAGAATTCATGGTTTAACGCATTATATGCCTTACATTTTATGTGTGTTAATGATGAAAATCATTTTGTATGTGCCTAATGGAGTCTATTTCATGTGTAGGTGACTTGGAGATGGAAGCCGAGTTAAATGGATGCATAAACGTCGAAAATACGCTCAAGAGTCGAAAAGGAGTGAACTGGGCTATAGCCGGGAGTTTGGGTTGTAAAGCCTGGCCTAGCCAGGCGTTTGGGCCCTAACACCAGGCTTGGCCAGGCGTTTGGCCTGTAACGTCTGGTCCTTAGTCCGGTCCAATCCGAATTTTGAAGGTTTTAAGTGTTTCCCGATTTGAATAGAAGTTACCTACACGTTTAGGATTTATCCCAAACATATAAATGGACCCGAAAACACAACTTTGAGGGGATTCCATTAGAGACAAGAGAAGCCTGTGGAATACTACTCAGAGAAGCAAAACATTGATTTTTACAGCTTTTATTCATTACTTGGTAGTTTAATTATGCAAGTTATTTGTTCCACCACCCCAGGAGCATGATCATAGAGCAGATTCAAAACTTGGGATCC
The DNA here is from genome assembly GCA_005239525.1 of Nicotiana knightiana. NCBI lineage: Eukaryota > Viridiplantae > Streptophyta > Magnoliopsida > Solanales > Solanaceae > Nicotiana > Nicotiana knightiana. The sequence continues at coordinate 28,177 of ML426190.1, forward strand.
AATTCATAAGTTCAAAGTGGAGGCATAAAGTGATTCAAGCATTTGTTCGAAGGAGCATGGAAAACAAAAACTAATGTAAAGGATGTCGACGCGAATAGAGCAGGGAGTTTCTTGTACCTTACTTTTATTTCTTATTTTGTCTATATGTGATGCACTGAGGACATTGCATGATTTAAGTGTGGGTGTTGTACATATTTGTTGTGAGTTGTTGTGTTTAGTGTGTTAGTAGTTTTAGTTGTTCATGTTAGTAAGTTAGTTTTCTTTTAAGTTTTGTAGCTTTTTCTGTAGTCCTTTTATTTTAGGTAGAACAAAATAAATAAATAAAATTTTTGAAAGATGTGGACTCTTCCCGATGATGGATCTCTTAGACAGTTCCCTTGAGGGAAGTAAGTCTAAAGAAAATACCAAGGGTTCTTTTCCAAGGGGTTTTAATTGAACCGGGTGTAGGTAGTTTTTAATTTTTAGGAGTAGTAACCACATGGTTGAGCAATTAATTCCAGCAACATCTCGGAAATTTGTGATGCCTTGAGAATAGTCAGTACTTTGGTTGTGACGCTTAGGCTCAATTTTTTTGATTCCAGGATAGATACCTTAAATCTTGGATTCTTAAATTTGCTTAACTGTTTTGACTGGAGTGTTGTGATAGATCCAATCCTGAGTGAGTTATGTGCCAAGTGTGTGTGAGGTTTGTATGCTATTCTGTGCATTGCATTTGATGTCTAGAACTTTCCCCGTGTGTGTGCAACGCGAACTAGTAGTTTTGTTCAGTCTTGGAAGTGATATAGGCGTTTCTTTGTTGAGCCAGCTATGTATAGTTTACCCACCTAATTGTTATGTATCGTAGTTAACCCCGTTGAGCCTATAATCTTGTTTCTTTGGAAACCACATTACAAGCCATACCCCTTTGTTTGAATTGATCATATATTTGAACCTTGTCGCCTCTCGTAAGCACTTGAAATGTGATGAAATATGGAAAAATTAAAGTGTGGGGTGGTAGGTTGGTTTTTGAGGGGAATAGTTGAAATAAGGAGGAAGGTGCACTGTTTTGAAAAAGTAAGAGTCACTTGAAAAAAAAAAAGAAAATAAATAGTTGTATTGTTGTGAAAGAAAAAAATATATATGTGGTGACTCTTAATGTAATTGTGCTTAAAGAAGTATGGGGTAATAACGTTGATGTGAAGGTGGAGTTGGTTTAATATAAGTTTGAGGTTGAAAGCTAAAGNTTTGACCTCTATGTTAGAATAGTGAGTGGATTGTGAATAAAGCATGGTATATGTGAGTTGATTATTGAGGCAAGGATGTCCCACCTATGTGCTTAAACTATTTTAAAAATTCTTGGTATAAGGTATTAAGGGATTTTCTTAATAAGTTGTGTGCATGAGTGTAGTTTGATTGCTCGAGGACGAGCAAATGTTTAAGTGTGGGGTGTTGATGTGTGGCTAGAATTCATGGTTTAACGCATTATATGCCTTAAATTTTATGTGCGTTAATGATGAAAATACACTTCGTATATGCCTAATGGAGTCTATTTCATGTGTAGGTGAATTGGAGATGGAAGCCAATTAAATGGATACATAAACGTCAAAAATACGCTCAAGAGTCGAAAAGGAGTGAACCGGGCTATAGCCGGGCGTTTGGGCTGTAAAGCCTGGCCTAGCCAAGCGTTAGCCAGGCGTTTGGGCCCTAACGCCAGGCTTGGTTAGGCGTTAGCCAAGCGTTTGTCCTGTAACGCCTGGTCCCTAGTCCGGTCCAATCCGAATTTTGAAGGTTTTAAGTGTTTCCCGGTTTGAATAGAAGTCTCCTACACGTTTAGGGTTTATCCCAAACATATAAATAGACCCAAAACACAACTTTGAGGGTATGCCATTAGAGACAAGAGACGTTTGTGGAATACTACTCAGAGAAGCAAAACATTGATTTTTACAGCTTTTATTCATTACTTTGTAGTTTAATTATGCAAGTTATTTTAGAGTTGATTATTATGAGCATGAGTAGCTAATTTCCTTAATCTAGGGTTTTGGTCGAACCCGTTGGGGGATGAACTTACTGTGATATTAATATAGCTTTGATTGGTTGATTAAACTCTATTTGTTCAACTACGTTCTTGTTGTAGTTGATTGAAGGGCCCTCAATTAGCTGTTCCTATTTATTATGTATCTACTTGAGAGAGGGTGCATATTTAGGTAGTTGTTTAAACAATATCACTCCCGGAGTATAGACGAAAGTTATAACCGAGGATTTAGAAGTTGGATTAGAAATAACGATACTTCGGGTGCAATCTAAAGTGAACTGTAATGCAATCTAGCTAGCGTAACTTGAGAGAGTGCGTCTAGTAAATTATCATAATTACTTGAGAGAGATTTATGGTAGATAGAGTGTTCATGATTGATAGAGACAACTAATCAAACTATAAGAAGTATCCGAGAAGGAAGTTCACCGATGGGGGAAACCATGACCTTAGACCTTTATTATAATTGTTTACACCATATTGTTAGTTAATTGTTAGTTTATTACTTTTGTCAGTAGAAATAGTAAAACATTACCAATTGATATTCAAAAGTCTTGAGAAAATTGATTAAGTAAAAGTTTCGTATTCTGACGGCTTGATTGATACGTAAATTCCCTGTGGGATCGACTCTGGGCGTAATACACCGGATTATATTTGCAGTGCCCGTTTAGTCTTTATATGAGACATAGTTGAGCGTGATCACTAAGCACTATCTATCCTTGCATAACCACAAATGTTTCTCTATTCCAAACCTTGAATTACTCTCTTCTCTGGGGGCTAAGCTCTGCCCCCAACTCTACACAAGACTAAACTCTGTCTTGTGTTACCTCTAGCATCATTTCTCTGCACCTCATGGGTTGATAAAATAGACAACTTGTCCGAAGGTGTCATAGTCTGAAGGCATCATCCTAATAGCCAGAAGACATAATGCCATGGCCTGAGGATCTCTCAATCTTGCACACCATTATTCAAAGGCATCATGGTTCGGAGGCACCATCTTCATGGCTCGAGAACATCATTTCATGGCATGTGAATCCCTTACCGTACAGTTCATAGCCCAGGACATCATGGTCTAAGGACGTCATCCTCCTCGTCCAAAGAAAGTATTCATGGTCCAAAGTTATTTTGCATCATGTCTAAGTTTACGCAGGGATCTATACATACTTGTATGCAGTCGTATTTTTTAGTTTGCAGGCAGTTTCAGGAGCAACCGTTCTCCTAACAAGAGCAATCTTCGCTCCTATATTCATCCAATGTTCATATCCTTCAAATTATTTCAAACGTAATTGATTATCGTCCGTTAGCCATTCTCATCCGACACCTATTTAAGTATCCATAACCATATCCAGACACATCCATTTGCAATTTCAATATTGTCCATGTTCAGAATATTTTGTCCGTTCTTACAATAACCTCATCGGTTTATTCCACCGTTGGATCCAGAACTACACACGACTTAATTCCTGTAAAACTAGGGATATGTAGGCAACTTAGAAGCCAGAGTGCGGCCTATATCTTTCAAATTATCCTATTCGGTCAAAATCGGTCATCATTTCTTTACCCGACAACTCTTTCATCCTTCCCGGGTAAAGAGAGACAACTGTTGATACCCAAATTTCCCTCATATATTTAAAATACACATATATACTTTCAAAATAGTGCATGAGCATCATCAAGCATTTTCCATAATTTTTAAAGATTTTTAAATCAACTTATTCCCATATTTTTATTATATAAATAATTATTAATTGCATCACAAATAATTTTTATGATTATTTTATCATCTCACCTCATCATTTATATCCATATTAAGCTTTAAATATTTTTCATGTATTTATTATAATTATATTTGCATCTTTAGGCTGAAAATGGTATATTTTGCAATAATAGCCCTTATATACTTATGATCACTTTATTTATGCAAAACAAATAACTTTTTTATGATTTTATAGTAATAAGTAATTTTTATTAATCATTTTTATGCACAAATAATATTTTTCACTATTTTATTTATCATTTTTTACAAATTATTTTATTAATTAAATTGGGTATTTAACTAATAGTCCTTAAATTCACCAATTTCGGACTTGAACTACCAGCCCCTTAGCTCATTTACCTAAAACACCTACCCAAATTCTTGTCCCAACACTTAAGCCCAATCCATAACCTCCTAACCCAGTTCGGAACCAACCCAACCCCTTTTAAATCACAGTCGTTGATCTCCGAGATCAACGGCTCATATCACTCCCACCTTCTAATTAACCTACTTATCCCCAAACCCTAGAGATCATTATCCCAGCCCCACCGTCCTTGAACTCTCTCAAACCTTCTCATCTCCTCTGTAAACCCAAGCTTCGTCACCCATTACCCCTCCAATTCCATATCAACGATTCCCTTACCTTATTGACCCCTCATCTCTACTGGATACCCGTTTATGGTGTTACATAATTGCTTGCCTAATATGGCAAGCAGGTCTTGTAAGAATCGAACAAAAATTGGTTCAAATCCTTAATTTGTTGTTTATTCCGTCTGTGTTCATCACTTGCTCTTTGTAAGTACGATTATTTTCCGTATCTCTCGCTGATTCGTACTTAACTCTAAGGTTAGGGTTTTCAGATCCTCTTTTGGTTCGAACCAAAACTGGTTCAAGCTTTAATTTTAAGTACTATCCCGCCTATATTCGTCCTATTATGCATGTATCTGCCTATTTTTGTCGATTTCTTTTACCTATCCTTAATTAGGGTTACATACCCTTTTCATTTGGACCCGATCTGGTTCGATTATGTGTTTCTTTTGATAATTTCCTGTCTATGTTCATCACATGCAATATGTAGTTGATTGTCTTTATTTTTTGCCGATTTTGTGGGGTTTACCCAAAAAACTAGGGTTTCAAAATTTTTCTTCTTTACTCATCGTTTGAATTAATCACTTTCCATGTTTATGTGTTTGGTTCCTACACTATTTAAATCCCTTCTCCTTTCCCCTTTATACAGAAGAGAACTATCAATACTCTCACTTAAAACTTAGGGTTTAATTCTGATTCTCTCTGCTCGTTTGCTTCTGGTCTTGGTTGGTTAAAAGTCAAGGCTAATTAATTCTGGACTTGACTATTGTGGTTTATTTTCTCGCTTTCCTGCCTAACTGGTGAGTGACTATCCCTTGTCATTTTATCTTCTATGTTTCCATAACCTGTGTATTCGATCCAGCATGTTTAAAGTATTCTAAGCATGATTCTACCACTTTTATGTTTCTATGAGTTAATCTAGTCCTATAACTGATATTGTTAGCTCTGAGATTTGTTATTTTTGAATAATATGAATCCTCTTAGAGTTTAACTTAATGTCCTTTAACTTGTTTCATGTAAGCTGTTTTGCTAGTTCTGAACTTGTCCTGAACTTAGCATCTTTAGGATACTACTAGTATGTTAATTAGTTAATCAATCCTGAAACTTTACAAATTTGTATTGTTATTTAACCTTTCCCTGTCATTCATGTGCTCTGACAACTTTCTTTCTAATGTGTCTTGCATCCCTTTGGCTTCATGTGATTATCTGACTGCTTGCCTTAATACATTGTCTCAATGTTTCTGTGATTAAACAAGGCTTCCCTAAATGCCAGCATGTACACTTAGCTTAACTAGATTTTTTCCTGAATTTGACTTATTAAAAACTGTGTGCTTTGCATAAACAACTTTGCAAACCTTGCTTGTTTAATTAGTGCAATCTTGTCTATATATTATGTGTCTTAAACTCTATTATGATGTCTTTTTATGAAAATCAAGTCTGTTTTAAGTCTGTCCCTGCCTCCTTTTACATTCTATTTTTTTTAAAACTCCTACTCTTTGTTCCTTTAGGTTCTATCCTCAACCTCCCCAGTGTGAGCACTTCTGGGGGTCCATATGATACTCTTGTGAACTCTGACACACTGGGTTTTGGGTTCCTAATCTCCTTTGCATAACTTCTGAGTATTTGGTTCTCTAGTGGGAGCATTGCCATAGGTCCTTGAAGCTCTTGGGAACTTTGACACACTAGAAACCTGGGTTTACTATGTGCTATGGCTGAATCACTCACCATTGACTGTTCTGTACCTGCGAAATGAGCCTTGGAGCTTATAAGGTTTGAAGGCCTAGGCTGATCAGGTGCATTTGGGCCTGTAAAATGTTCTCTATAGTTATTTCATTACTATTTTGTAATTCATTTATTTACCCGGTATGTAATAATTTTGTAATAAACAAATTTTGGGCTATTTAGTAAATCGAGAGGGTTTCTTATTTTCTTTTGTTAAACCGGGTAGAAATCCTACCTATAGGGTATCATTTGTGCTGATGATTCTGCTCATTTTGTTAATCGTGCAAGTTCTATATTGTACTTACATATTCGAAATCCTGCCTATAGGGTCAAAATTATGGTTTGTTAGAAATTCTGCCTATAGGATGAATATGATGACTTGTTAGAAATCCTTCCTTTAGGTACATCAACTTGTCAAATAAATATGTGTTAGCAATCATTCCTATAGGACCAATATTTTGTTTAACTGTTTTCGGGAAATGTGTATGAATTACTGCTTAAATACTATTTAATAATAGATAACATGCCTATAGGATTGAGAATCTGCTTAATAATAAATAACATGCCTATAGGATTAAGAATCAGTCCAATGATAGAAAACATGCCTATAGGATTAAGAATCAGTCCAATGATAGAAATCATGCCTATAGGACTAAAATCAGTTCACTCATAGAAATCATGCCTATAGGACTCTATTAAATGGTTCTGAATACGATTATCACCATCCACCACTTAGACAACATGCCTATAGGATTGAACAATAATTCTGGACTTAGGATTATGATTCACTAACGCATAAAATGCCTAGATATAGTATCGAATAAAATCAGTAGGCAAATAGTAGGTCCCCACACTCGCATTAAAATTGATTTTGCACACTACTGCTCGCCTATTTCTCATATAGATATCCTGCCTATAGGACTTCATGATTAATAAAACCTTCTACTCAGTTGCGTGCATTTGTTGTTTATGTGCGGAGGTCAATATGAGCACATATCTGCTTTTATTTGAAAAGTCTTAATTGTTTTTCCTGTCTCCTAGTATTTTACAATTTTGATCAACCTAGGTTTAGTCTAGAACCATCCCAAATAGAGGCCCTAATGCCTCCAGGGCCATAGGTAAGGGACGGGTAGTGCACGCACAGGAAACGAATTAGAATCAACTAGAGCGCTTTAAGTAACAACGTAAAGATAGTAATCGGGTAGCAGGAGATGATAGTCTGTGCCCGCTGGATAATATGAGTAACATCCCTGTCTTGGGGGAGTTATGAATTATTATTTATGTTGCACGGGGTGATCCTATAGGCTAAAAAATTAGGACCCCCACCTTTATTAAATAGTTTTCTTCGCTTTCCTAGACTAATTCGCCTAATTTATGTTCGGTCGGGACCCACCGTTGTGGACCTCGAGGTGTACCTAACACCTTCCCCTCAAGGTAATTTGAGCCATTACGCGATCTCTAGTGACGCAAACTAGTATAAACTGAGTTATTTTCAATAGGTGCCCTAACGCACCTTAATCCGTTAGGTGGTGACTCTAATAATCAATTCCTTTTCCCTACTCTCTCAAAAGGAGTTTTCAAATGTCGAAACCCGATTTCGGGAGAAAAAAGGGGGGTGCGACAGCTGGTGCACCAGATCTGGTGTGCCTGCACCTGCGAGCCTTTGGTCGCAGGTGTGAGCTCGTAGGTGCGAGCCAAGCCTCGCAAGTGTGACCCAAGGAAGTGAGTCCAGCTTCCACAGATGCGAGTCCTTCAACGCAGAAGCAGGACCGCAAAAGTGGAAGCCAGTCCGCAGATGAGGCCCCAACCGGCCCAGCCAATTCTGCAGAAGCGGACACCTGGTGCGTAGAAGTGAATCCGCTGGTGCGGCCTATGCACCCCAAGTGCGAATATCGTTGGGGCAGTGAGTTCATTTATAATGGGAATCAAGCCATTTCTTCAAATTTTCAAAAGCTAGAAGACCTGGGGGCGATTTTCTAAAGATAATGTCTTCCCCAAAGTGTTGGTAAGTGATTCCAAACCATTTTTCTTCAATTACCCATTGCATTTCATGAAATTTCAACCTAAAATCTACGATGTTCATGGTAGAAATTAGGGATTTAGGAAGAATTGGGGTTTTTTTTGCAAAATTGGGGATTTAGACCTTGATTTGGGATCGGATTCCAAAAATAATTACATATTCGGGTTGGGGGGTGAATGGGTAATTGCATTTTGGTCCAAACCTCGAGTTTTAACCAAGGGCTCGGGCTCGGGCCCGGGCTCAATTTTTTACTTTTTGGGGAAAAGTTTGGGAGACCTAAATTTATGCATTGTAATAGATTTCTTTAGAAGCATTTGATGTTATTAAGTTAATTATGGCTAGATACGAGTGGTTTGGAGGTGGAAACTAGAGGAAAAAAGGTAATTGAGCAGTAAGTGGAATGTGGATCGAGGTAAGTGTTGTGTCTAACTTTGGCTTGAGGGATTAGATATTATTTGACTATTTTCTACATGTTTGGTTGTTTAGAACAATGTATAGGTAAGGTGACGAGCACCTATGGGTTGTTATTGATTCATAGCATGCGAGTGAGTCATATTTTTGTAACTGTTGTATTCCTTAATCGTATTGTTCATGCTTAGCTTAGCCATTTGTTATGTTGAGCAGCTTTTATCATATTCTTGTTTTGAAATTTGGTATTTATTGAGTATTGGCTCAAAGTAGAGGTTGGTATTGTGGCACTAAATGCTGAAGTAAGACTGATTTTTGATATTTCTATCTCTCTGTTGTTATTGTTCCTTGTTTTGTAAACAAGTGTTAATGCACAAAGGGTGATGTCGTGCCATGTTTTGTGAGTAATAATGCCCGAAGGGTGATGCCGTGTCATATTATGAGAGCATTAATGCATGAAGGGTGATGTCGTGTCGTTCTATTGTTTCATATGGTGAGATTGAGATAAAAGCACGAAGGCTGATGCCGTGCAGTTTTCTTTACCATTTTTACTTGTTTTATATCTTTAAAGCATATTTATTGATCCAGTTTTTATCATTGTGTCTGATTCCTTATATTGTGATCCCCTCAGCATGTCCCCTTCCCAATATCTCCTGTCTTATTTCTCTTATTACTGTTATTGCTATATGTATGATTATACTGCTCATGTTGTTTGTGGGTGTCTTGTCTTAGCCTCATCACTACTTCGTCGAGGTTAGGCTCGACACTTACCAGTACATGGGATCGGTTGTACTGATACTGCACTCTGCACTTCCTGTGTAGATTCTGGTGTCGGTCCGAGTTGATCTTGAGACTAGTTGCTGACTTCACTACAAAGGATACCCAAGGTAGATCTACGACGTCCGCAGACCCTAGAGTCCCCTTCTAGCTGTTTTAGTTTACTGTTTCTTTTCATTCGTAAACAGTTGTACTTTCTTTCAGCCAGATATTTGTATTTAATCTTAGAAGTCCGTGAGTTGTGACTCCAGATTCTAGGTAGTTGTGTATAAACAGTTGTACTTTATGAATTTCCGCTCGCTTATTAATCTATTATGGTTTAAATTGTTGTTAAATCGTTGTAAGGTTTAAGATTTTTGCCTATTGAATATCTAATATTGGCTTGCCTATCAAGTAAATGTTAGGCTCTATCACAGTCTCGACGATGGGAATTCCGGGTCGTGACATGCGCAATGTTAATTAAACTTTCAGTTTACTGCGACATGGGATTTATATCGATAAACATCCAGTTTATTGTGTCATGTCATTTTGCCATATTTTTTAAATGTATAATACAAATCATGCAATAAAGCGGGTAGTATTCATATATACATATTACCCCCACTACAGTTGTAATAACATAAAGATATTAAATCTTCATTATTTTTAGTCTCAATATAACCAACCGCTTTTGGGAATACTTTAGAAACTCAATAAGTTTCTTTGAGACTTATTACGACACAAAATAGTATAATTGGCTCTTCAATAGCTCTCAATCAATTTTGTAGTACCACGTGTTCATCAAGATCTATATGGTGAATAAACTTTTTAAAGGAGAAATTTATACCATTATGGTCATGGTCAAAATTATATGCAAGACATATATAGTTTCTTGCATTACTGTTGTCTTTTAATAATCGTAGCCAAAATACTTTGGCTCTACAATAGGTACGTGATCAATGACCATTCATGCCATAATAATGAAACTATTTTCTTAGTTCATCTCAAACCTCTTTCTAGAGGTGAGTGTGGTATATTCACTACCACTAGCAACGTTTATTTCTTCCAATAATGAATATGTATTCATAAATCACATGTTGTCACATTCACATCATGAATGGACCAAAATTATCTATATGTTCTCTATAAAATCCCATGTCAAATCGATGACATATTACTTTCATAGAGTGAAGGATTATTTTGAGAATCTTTATTATCCTCATTACCAGAATGATGATGATTATAATTTCCTCTATTACCACGTCCACATCCATTGATACCTTCACAGTAATAATTTTGTCTTCTTTCAGACTTATCACATACTGCTATCGTATTCTCTTAAGAGAATGAGAATGAAGCAAATTCAATGGGGCAGTTTCCACTTCTTGTACTCATAATCGTATATGATTTGATCATGGCATAGAAACTTTACCATTTCGGGTGGTTATAATTTCTTATAAACTCCAATAGAGTTATAATCAAAATTTATTATCTTTGCTTGTATTAAAAATAAAATTATAGAATTCAAGAATTTAAAAGAGAAAAATAAGGTAAAATACTTACCTTAAATCATAATTAATTCCTGAAGGAAGTTCATGGAATAATTGACAATCACTATGCTCAATATTATGTACAAGTTGAGCACCTTGGATTTATCCCAAAGCCTGGTGACCAAAGCAGATGCCTCTTCTTAATTGGTCAGAGTCTTGTGCTGATAACGTGTTATAAAATAATAAAAGAAGAAAAAGAGTATTGCAGAGAAAAGTTGAGAGACAATTCTTATTGATTTGGGATAAATTACCATGGAATAGGACCCCTCTATTTATAGGAAAAAAGTGTCTTAGCCACCAAGTAACAAACCCTAAAATCTCTTTAAATTATAGACATTCACCTTAAATATAATTCTATTTATAACATAAATCTTTTATTAGACTTTTTCGTAGTTTTTATTTTTGGCATGTTATTTTAGGTTTGGGCTTAAATTTTCAGGTATAGTCCAAATAAGAATGAGCAAAATTCATTTATATCCACTCGGGCCAAACTTATAACACCTGATAGCCATAAAATAATCCCATACAAACCAAAGCTTAAAAAAATGGAATTTAAGAGAAGCAAGTTGCTATATAACTCAATTCAGCACAGAAAGCTTAATACATCAAATAATTAAAGATCATAGAAATATATTAAAACAAGAGGCTCTGATACAATGGATGGCATAGGGTCCATAGTACCCGAAGCGTTGGAGTGATCTAGTAACCGGGAAGGGGCCTAGAAGTGTCCACTACTATACCACACTACACTTGGCTCTACATGATGCGTGGCTAGAATTTATGGTTTAACAAGATATATGCCTTAGATTTTATGTGCGTTAATGATAAAAATACACTTTGTATGTGCATAATGGAGTTTATTTCATGTGTAGGTGCATTGGAGATGGAAAGTGAGCTAAATGGATGCAAATACATCAAAAATACGCTTAAGAGTCGAAAAGGAAACACCCGGGCGTTAGCCGGGCGTTTGGGCCCTAAAGCCAGGTCTGCCCTGGCTTTAAGGGGGCGTTTGAGCCCAAACGCCTGGGTCCCGATGTCCAGTCAATTCCGAGTTTTGAAGAGTTTAAGTGTTTCCCGGTTGGAATAGAAGTCTCCTACATGTTTAGGGTTTGTCCTAAACATATAAATAGACCCCAAAACACAACTTGAAGGGGGATTCGAAGAGAGGAAGCCATTGAAGTGAAGGAAAAACTTGTGGATTACTACTCAGTGAAACAAACATAGATTTTCATAGCTTTTATTCATTATTTTGTAGTTTAATTATGCAAGTTATTTTAGAATTGATTCTTATGAATATGAGTATCTAAGTTTCTTAACCTAGGGTTTTGGTGGAACCCGTTGGGGGATAAACTTATTATGATATTAATATAGTTTTGATTGGTTGATTAATCTCTATTTGTTCAACTACGTTCTTGTTGTAGTTGATTGAAGGGCCCTAAGTTAGCTATTCCTATTTATTATGTATCTACTTGAGAGAGAGTGCATATTTAGGTAGTTTTTTTAACAACATCACTCCCGGAGTATAGACGAAAGTCATAACCGAGGGTTTAGAGGTTGGATTAGAGATAACGATACCTCGGGTGCAATCTAAAGTGAACTGTAATGCAATCTAGCTAGCGTAACTTGAGAGAGTGCGTCTAGTAAATTATCATAATTACTTGAGAGAGATTTATGGTAGATAGAGTGTTCATGATTGATAGAGACAACTAATCAAACTATAAGAAGTATCCGAGAAGTAAGTTCACCAACGGGGGAAACCATAACCTTAGACCTTTATCATAATTGTTTACAACACATTGTTAGTAATTGTTAGTTATTATTATTGTCAGTAGAATTAGTAAAACATCACCAATTTATATTAAAAAGTCTTGAGAGAATTGATTGAGTAAAAGTTGCGTATTCTAAAGACTTGATTGATACGTAAATTCCCTGTGGGATCGACTCGGGGCATAATACCCCGGATTATATTTGCAACGCCTGTTTAGTCTTTTATTAGATATAGTTGAGCATGATCAAATTTTGGTGCCGTTTCCGGGGAATTAACGGTATTATCAATTGAGTTGGAAGAAATACAAAATTCTGAAATATAGTCAATTTTCTTTAAATTTTCGTTTTTACATTGAAAGTTTAACGTTTGCTAACGTGTTGCAGGTGCATGCCTAGAAACTCATCGAGGACTGGTGAAGTAGTTGAAGCCTTATCAGACCCCAAGAAAGTTTTCAAGGCCCTAAACCAGACCAACCGGAAAAGGAAACATCAACCACAAATTGAACAAATTGAAACCGACATGGAAGATCCACACAACCGGAACAATAATGGGGATGATGTGATAGACCCAGTCGCTCAAATAGGGGCAGATCTCCCTTATATGACTAGGCACAACCCACAGCTGAGAATTTGTCCACTGCGATACTGGTCCCTCAGATACAGGCCGAGTCCTTCCAGATAACAAATAATATGCTGCACTTATTGCAGAACAAAGGGCTATTCTCAGGGTCATACATCAAAGACCCCCAGCAGAATTTGAAAAACTTCCTGTCAATTTGCAAAACATAGAGGCATCCAAACGTCAGTCAGGAGGCAATAAAACTGTTGTTGTTTCCATTCTCAGTGACTGGCGCTGCCCAGACTTGGCTAAACTCACTCCCCATCAATTCCATTACCACATGGGAGGAGTTAGTTAAACAGTTCGTGAACAAGTTTCATCCACCCAATTAACTGCTCAACAAATTGATGAAATCTTGAGCTTCTGACAGAAACCAGTTGAAACACTACAAGAGACATGGGAACGATTTTAGGGGATGCTGGTTATCTGTCCACATCATGGTATCCAGAGCAAATGTTGGGGCAGCGTTTTTATATGGGTTTGGCTGATATTGTTAAAGCAAATGTTGATGCTTCGGCTGGTGGAGCATT